>LTAE01000992.1:42491-59740 GCA_001647135.1 Pontederia paniculata | reverse complement strand
GATATTGAAAGGTAAAGCTAAAGGCCAAAGGTAAATGACGACTCTATTGAGATATTGTTAATTGTTATGGCTTATTGTCAACAAATGTTTTCTTTACATATTGATTTTCTTATTTATGATCATTTACATACTGAGTGTCAAAACTCACGGGAGGTTCATCTCCCCTACAAATTCAATTTTGTAGGCAAATATGTTCATATAGATGGTGATGGCGCAACGACAGCGTGATGGTGTTCGTGATGGATGCACATGGCATAGGTCCTGGTCATATATTGAGGATTGACTTCCGCATTGACATGTACTTAGTATTGACCAGTAGATTGGTCAAATGAAAGTCACTGATGTATGACGGTAGCGTCTCCAAAGTCAAGATTTTTGCCCGATGGCAATGTCTGATTTTGGGGGCGTTACAACTGGATTAGTGTGTGATATACGCACTGTGTGTTGGGTGCATTAGACAATTCTTTCCCTTTATTTAATTAGTATCAAGTCAGAATTTCGCTGACGAAATTCACAAGATAAACTTCAGAAGCTACCGCTCCTGAGAGCATTTTTTTATTAGTTTCGTTTTTTAATTGAATTAGTCGAGAGCTCAATAAATTCTTGGATATCAAAGTTTAGATGTTATTTCAAAATTCATGAAAAAAAATGGATAGACCAGTTTACATGGTAGCTATTTGAATAAGAAGAGGTTGAACAAAAACAAAGATGTTAAATGATCAAACTTTGCATATTAAACGTGACATGAGATGATTGAACGCTTCACATGTAATAAATTGCTAGTTAGTACATGGCGAAAGGTATTACGTAACGTTTGATAACTCCGAAATTATTGCGTTTGTTCTACAAATAAAGAACATTGTTGCAAACGTTCAAGAACACTACCAAAAACTCGCTTTTACAAAACACTTGTTGAGCCAAGTTCATGTGCATTAATGGCAGACAATTATTTTACAAGGAGAGAGGAAAAAAAAAATGGACGTCTACAAGCGACATCACAGCACTACTACACGAGAGATCTCGAGGAGCTTAAGGCCTCACTGCTCAGAACACTACTAATCCTCCTCGACCTTGTCCTGCGTCGCCATGGGAAGACCTCAAGCAACGCCTCATGCAGTTGGAAGCCATCAGCTCCTCGTCTGCATCAGAGTCACTTCTTCCTCCCCTTCTAAGCGCAGACAGAACATGATTTAGGAAGGCCGCATTGCATGGCAGCGTGATGGGGCCGTCTCGCGGCAATCCGAACTCTTCCTCCGCCATCCTCAGAAGCTCCTCAAAGACGCCTGTTTTGAGGAACGCCAGAGGGACCATGAACCTTTTCCCTTCGGACGTGTACAGGACGAAGTGACCTTTGTCCGCAACCATTGCATTGCATGCATTGGCTTCTCGTGCTCCCGTGGAGGACATCCTTTTCCGACCCATGGCGGCTGCCGTTCGCCATCTCCTCGCCATGTCGGCAAGCTTCTTTGTGTTGATCATGTCGTGATGATCGGCTGAAACTTGATGTGGGATGGATGGGAGAGCGATGGTGGTCACAGGAGCAACAATGGTGGACGTGTACTTATACGGGCTGGGGGAGACGACATGGTTAGGTCGTAGCTTTCTTCGTGGTGGTCCGAGAGGGAGCAGAATCATGTGCCTTAACGTTGCATGTCTGGAGATCATATTTAAGCTGCTGTGCATTTCATGTACAGAAACTTAAGTAGGACTTGTGGCAAAGTTATCCGTTTGATACCGCTGCTGCCTGCTTCCTGTTTGTGGCAACAAAAAATGAATTCAATTTAATGAGTTCAAATTAAAAGTTCTGATATGCTTTGAACAAAGCAGATCATCCTTCAGAACCAAAATAAATTGCAGTAATTCTCTGAACAGAGAGAGAAAACTAGTTCTCATCAGTATTTCTCTTGAGACAATGTAGTTTATGTTTCCAGTTTCTATACAAATTCTACTGATCTACAAACTTTGTTATATCTTATCAGCAACTTAAAAGTCTTAAGCCACAAGCAATCTATTAATAATTCAGTTTCTTTTTGTATTCTCATTAATCCATTCAAGATTAGTATGATTCCTGTTCATGATTCTCGCGACAGTTTGGCGGTCTATTTTGTCCTCGGCAAAGTTGAAAAGATGGGAACTATCGGCTAACTTCCGGAGGTCGGAAATCAAGGGCAGTTAGGTGAGACATATAGTCTGTCTGCCAAGTGACAAGTGAGTGGTAGCCGAAATGCCTTCAATTCTGGTAGGCCAAGTATCAGCACATTGATAGACAGTATTTTCCAGGCAAAATGCTGGTGACAATAAGCAGCGTGAAGAAATTTTTATACCAGTGTAAAGGAATTTTCAAGTATCAGCACATTCACGGGCTGTTCATGCATGTATCTATTATGTAAAGATATCAAACACCGACAACTGAACATGTTAACTTTGAACATTAGAACATATGTGGAAAGGTAAGAAGATATGCTGGTGACAAACACATGTGAATTACAACATTCTATGAGCACAAATCTGGTCTGTAACAGAAAAGGAAACAGTGCCCTGAAAAGGCCTTGAACAAGTATTTCTTGACTTAGGGCGTTAAGATGAGAATTTGCCTTCTTTTTTTCTTTCTTTCTTTTTGCTGAACATTGATGTTTGACGACAATCAGATAATGCTTATGTAGTGTGCAGTACATGACCAACATAATGCGCATGAAAATAAATAAATACACTGAATTTTGCTTTCCTGGATTGTTGATGAGCATAACAAGTTTAGCCTTCATTCAAATTTCTGACATAAGGCTTAAAGACAAAAATAAAACATACTTGATTAATTGATACTTATAAAATTTCTTGGCACGTTATAATTCTCTTGATGCATAATGACAACCAAGTTGAAACTTTTCCCTAGCTTATCAATAACATGTGGAGCTGAATAAACTCATTCATAATCATGTTTCTTTTGAAAGATAAAAGAACACAAATGAAACATTTGTTACATGGCCAGTGGCTTCAGTGCAATATATGTATGATCTATGTAAATTTACTTATTCAAGTACAAATACTAATCAATAACATGAATGAAATACTAGTGCAGAGGGCTTCATGTTGATGACCTGCTTGATCTCAGTGATTCAAAGCGAGTGGTAAGCTCTTCATAATCTGGTAACTTCGGATGAACATGAGAAGCAAAATTTTCCTTGAATGTTTCAGGATAAGAATCAACAAGATGAGATCTTTCTACAGCATGGTTCTTTTTAGAAGGCAACACAGGAGAATGGCTTGTTTGCGAAGGCCATTGCACCTCTGGTTCTTCATCTGCATCTGATTCAAATCCTTCTGAGTTGTCAAAATTTATATCTGAATAAACTGTTCGATCCAAGCAACTCTGGGCCCTGAAAATCTTTAGATTATCCGAATGTACATAATCTGCACCCTCATCTCTGAACTCATTGAAACTCTGTGAATTAAGTACTTTTGCTGGGGGCTTCATCCGAGCATCTGAAGGAGCTTGTGCTTTATATGAGTGGTTAGAATGTGAGGAATTCCCTGGAGACTTTTCTGACCTGTTGGATTTATAACTGTAAGCCAAGGGGTCCACTTTTGGTTCTAAATCAGAATTTTTGTTAGCAAGGTAAGCTGCAGCTTTTGCAGCATAGATTGCTTCCTCTGCAGAATCTGCAGCTGCTTTAGCAGCAGCAGCTGAATCTTCAAATCGAGAAGACAAATTTTCTCTATCATTGTTATGCCTGCAGTAATAAACAGCAATCATTGAATAATTAAGTGAGACGAGAACAATTTAAAGAAGCCAACAATACATTGTAACGGAAGAAGATTAAACCTGAGACCAGGCAATTCTAATTGTTCATCTTGCAGATTAGAGCTAGGCTTCAAAGGGAAGCTTGTAGCACTAACAAATGAGCGCGGACCTTCCTGCAAATTAAAGAACATAAATTTTGTATGAACATCATGAGATATTCATTCAGAAAAACGAATTTATGAGAGCATTCAGAAAACATGCTGAAGAGATAGGCACCAATGGTTCTTCAGGAGTTTTGAGAAGCTCCTGCTCGGTCTCTGTTGGATCCCATGATACTTGATACTCCTTTGCTATTTCTTTCAACATTTTCAATTTTACTTCACCACTAGGCTTCCTTACTGATAACTTCTCAATTAACTTCAAAACCAAAAAAGGAAATACTTATAATTAAAGATAATCGAGAGAAATCAAAGATATACAGACAAAAAGATCCTCTGTAAGACAAAGTAAAAGGGGAAAAAATATCAGTTTAGACAAAGTAAAAGGGGATAGCCATGGTTTTGAATGAACACGGTCAAGACCAAGCTTTGGAAAATTCTATTTACCAATTGGTTTACGCCAGAATCAGGGCGTAAATCTGTTGCAGCAGATACAAAATCTTCCCCATATTTCTTTTCGAAGATTCGACGAATCCGGTTAAGTTCAGGGATCTCAGAGCACCTTGGCGACGCATATATCAAACTAGAAATGCCTTCTTTCAAATCTGCAGGGCATTCCCTAAACAGAAGAAACCAAAAATTTAGAAAACTTCTCCTGAAATCAGTTAATTAACAGATATGTAGGAGACCTGGACCAACCTTTGCTTAGTAATAATAGGAAGTCGCGCCACGATCAGCTCACAGAAAAGATCGATGATCTCATTTGCTGCCAAAGTATTCTGTTCTCTGATCACATGCTCCACCTACAGAAAACATTCAGGAGTCAGTAGATTACAACAACTAACGGTGGATGCATACGCAGTGAAAAAAAAAATCTAGCATCGTTGATCAATGACACCTAGCGGCAGCATTACCCTGATGCGAGCCGTATCATCACGACCGGACTCCAGGAGCATGGCCAAGTCGCGGCGCATTTGCCGAACCTGCGCCTCCCGCCTGTGCCGCAGCAGCTTTATCCTTGCCGTCGCCAGCTTTGCCTCCGTCTTGCTGCCAAACAGCATCCATCATCACCGCCATGCAGCTTCATTGAGTTAGCTATTTTTCTTGCTTGTTCCGGCTACAGAAAGGAAAGGAGGAGGAGAAAGACGAGAGTAGTACCATTTGGAAGGGTTGAAGCCGCGTCGGAGGAAGGAGAGGCCGCTGCTGACCACGTTTTTGAGGGTTCGAGCAGGGGATTTGGCGTCGGGAATCATCTCTTCTTCTCCCCTTCTCGGTTGCCCAAGTGTTGTCTATGAGTGAGCATAAGAGCTGGGTGTGGTTGGGGTTGTGTGCGCGAGTAACGGTAACCTGAGCGAGACTTGCGCGGAGCTCTTGTGATGATGACGTCGGGGAAACCGCCCAATTCGACCGTTGAGGGATTTGTTTCATTTTTTCCTTCTCTTTGTGATCGTTGTTTTCAGAATGGACGGCGGTGATCACGAAGCCCAGAAGCATGAAAACAAAATTCCAATCGAGAAAAGCCCGAAACCTACTCTAACAATCAAAAGCCTCAAAGGAGCCCATGTAAATTAATGGGCCTTTTTATCTTATAGGCCCATGACCCGTCGTAAACAAATTAGCCTCTTCCCCATCGCTTCACCAATTTTTGTGTGGAGAGAGAGAGAGAGAGAGAGAGGTCACGGCGTTACAATTTACAGGAACTCACACCATCCGCCACCCCAAGAGAGCGGCAAAGGCTTTGCGCTGTCAATTGGTAAACTTCACGCCTTCCTCTCTTCTCATTCATGCAACGCATGACAAAAAGAAGAAAATATTTTTTTTCCTGAGAATAGTATATAATAGTATGCAGTTGATGTGCATTTTTTGTTATGGTTCACTTTTGACATGCAATCCCTCTCTTTGATTGAGTTTTTAAGTGATGTATTTTGTGTTAAACAGTAATAAAACTCTTTCAATGACATCAGTTCGACGTTGATCTTGTAGTGTTGTCCAATCAAATATTCCAAGTCCTCAGGGTGACCATTGGCCACAAATTTTGTGAGAAGCTTATTTACGGTATTATGCATGTATACTGCTCGAGTGGTAGCAGCTTATTCTTCTGGATGAAAAACACAGTCTTTTCAATTGTTGGAATTATAACAAATATATTGAATAAGAGAGAACACAGAGTACCTCATGTAGGAAGCAGAATCAGAAGCGAGCAGAACCTCCTTAAAGCTTTTCCACCAACATGTTGTGTGCACTCTAAGTCAATCTCCAAATCACTAGAAAATGAAGCCTTAAGTCACAACTCAAGAACCTCTATGAACATGTAAGCGGAGAGAGAACATGTTTCTATGGTCAATGGACTTCTCCAAGTGCACCTGATTGCATAAGCTCCATGCCATTTTATATGCTACAAAGGAAGGCAAAGGGACATGGCCTTCATGTAAAGCATGACTCTTCATCCGAAAGGCTCTTGTCATTGAGGTCGCATCCTTAGACACGACCCATACAAGACATGCAAAGTCGTAGCAAACCACGTTGTTTACTGAGAATGGAGGTTTCTGCGCCTGCTGCTATCAACACCCACAACCACATTCACTGCTCCCGCTGTTCATCGTTCACTGCTTTAAAGGAAATTGTAAAATTTTCGGTGCTCTCTGAATTTTAAAATTAATGTTTGAAATTTTCATTCGAAGATTTGCATGTCATACATAACTAGCATCCTGAATAGGAACGATCCATAGGTTAAGAGATAAAGTAATGCATCTTAATTTGTAGAAGATTAAATTGACATTATGGAGAGGAATAGTCCTGTCTTTTAGTGTTAAGATAGTTGGTGCATCTTGAAGAGGAAATCATATTTTAGTAGATCCTAATTCGGTTAGGAGTTTGATTGGAACTAAAATTTGATTAATCTTGTGGTAAAACTGAATTTCTCCATATTTCATCTTATCTGATTCTGATCCAAAGCTTGTTGCCATCAAATTCTTTTTTCTTTTTGTTTTCTTTCAAAAAATATTTTTTTTTATCAAAAATCCGTTTTCTCCTATTAATTAGTCGAATAGATAGAGTGTTAATACTAATTCTCGTGGGAACAATATTCTGCTCATCATTTCTATTATTTGATACGACTAGTACATTTGCTAGCGAATTTTTAAGTCATATTAGCATGCATCATTGATCATCCACCTACTGCAATTGTTTGGATTTTTGAAGTTAATTTTCGTCATCATAATGTTGTTCATCATCTATACCGTCTTGCAACTCGTCGGTGTCAAGTTTTTCTCAGTCGGGGAGATTGATGTAGAACAAGAATAATATTATGAGTCTTATGTCCTATGATCATTAGTTTTTTGTTATGGTCCTTTAGCATGAGCCCTTCAGTTAAGTTTTTTTATTAGCTTATTTTCTTTTTAATTGATTTTTCTTTTATTATGAGTTTTTCTTATGCTAAGTTATCTTTTATTTATGTTTTCATACTATTCGATACGTGGGTGTTAGAACCTTATAAATACTCTTGTATGGTTTCATTGAAATTTAGACTTGATTTATAATATTTGCTAATAGCGTAATTTTTCTTAAGTGAATTCAAAACTCTATCACAATGTGGGTGTTTGACAACATCAATAAATTCTTATAAAGAAAGATCATAAATATGATTCAAGTTTGTCAAGTTTGTTGCATTGAGAGCTGTTGTGCCCTTGGTTTCTGCATGATGAATGATTGAGCTTTACGTTAAAGATGATTTGACTTGAAGTCTCTGATATTAAGATGATCTAAAATCCAGTTAATTATCAGTCATGGTGCAACTGGAGTATAATATTAAACGTTTAAATGCATCTGAGTGCGTCAAGAATATTATTGCAGTCAGACCTCTACATGTTGTTTACATTTTCAAGTTTTCGTAGTATTGTCACGCACTTGGGGACTTCATACGTGTATACATAGACTGCTTGTTATACAAAACCTGCTTGTTGCATTGCTTAACATTTTCAGTTTGTTCTTCTAATTGGAGCCAAGAATCCTAATTAAGATGTCCAACCTACTTGGCAATATGTTGGAGACATGTGAATCAGTGAATGATGTTTCTTCGATGCGAAATGAATGAATGTTTACATATTCACTTTGACCACATCAAGGGCTA
This sequence comes from Pontederia paniculata, assembly GCA_001647135.1. Lineage (NCBI taxonomy): Eukaryota > Viridiplantae > Streptophyta > Magnoliopsida > Commelinales > Pontederiaceae > Pontederia > Pontederia paniculata. The sequence continues at coordinate 51,714 of LTAE01000992.1, read as the reverse complement.
AGTTTTTTTATTCAAGTTTTTGTCAGTTCTTGGTTGTATAAAAGTTAGCAAAAAGGCCTCTAAAAAGGAACTATATGACTAGAAAGGCACATAAATTCATCCATCATGTGTAGAAAATGTGGACATCTCTGAGTAAATTTAAGGAATTCTTCATCTTAATTGTCATGCACTTGAAAATTTCGTTGAACCCATTATAATCTCAAGGCACATTGTATACCTTGACCATATAATTATTCCTTTGAAGAAAAATAACTCAAGTTAGGATCCACAGCCCATATGCTATATACACCTCATGGTACTATGAAAAGTTTGATATAAATTAAAATCAGGCCCTATTGAAAATATTAGTAGTCTTTCGATGCTCTTTTCTGGTTCACATTTGCATATTATATCGTGAGGAAATTCCCAAGCTCAGTTGTTACTCTAAATTCTGAAGTTACCCCAGGACAGGACAGTCATGTGTGGTTAACACTATATAACTGTATAGTGGTGATGAGGATTTTTTTTATTCTTGTGGTTCCAAGCCCGGATAAAGGAGGAGGGTTGTGTTAGGCCTCGACAAGCCAACGTAAAACCTCATCGAATCTCATGAACATGGATCAACGAATACATTGCGTGAATGCTAGGTCGTTACCCGTAAGTAACGTGTTGTATGGATCAAGTACAGTGATAAGAGAGCAAGAGCCGCTGCATCCTCGCTTGAATGCAGTGTTAAATGAGCAAAGGCTACCGCACTCTAATGGACGGAGGCGGCTGAAGAAGCTAGTCCATGAGAGTAAGATCAGATTAGGCTCTTGGAACATTGGGACGCTAAATGGAAAGCGTTTTGAGGTAGCACAAGTAATGAGTAAGCGTAAGATTAATATATTGTGCTTACAAGAAACTAGGTGGGCTGGAGAGGGAAGTAAAGTGATCAATGTCAACGGTTCCAAACTTTGGTATACGGGTAAGGTAAATGGAAGAAATGGTGTTGGTATTATTGCGGATGAAGAATGGAGGAAGAATGTTGTGGAAGTTAAAAGGATTGAGGATCGAATCATATCCGTGAAAGTAATTATTGGAAAGGATATAATGAACGTTATTAGTGCATATGCACCTCAAATAGGGACAGAAGCACATCTCAAGGAGAAGTTTTGGGCAGATATGGAGGGGTTGATTGAAAGTATACCGATAAACGAGAAAGTGTTTATTGGAGGAGACCTTAATGGACATGTGGGTAAAGAGGCGGGACCACATGCAAGGGTTCATGGTGGTTTTGGTTTTGGGGAGCTGAATGAAGAAGGACAAACTATTATCGATTTTTCTTTAGCATATAACCTTAAGATTGTCAACACTTGTTTTAGGAAGAGAGAGGAACATCTAATCACCTATAAAAGTGGAACTCATAGGTCTCAGATTGATTTCTTTTTGACAAGGAATCCTGATAATAGATGGTGTACAAATTGCAAAGTGATTCCGGGGCATGGGGTGACCACACAACATAGATTGTTAGTTCTTGATATGCGAATTAAATATATAAAATCAAAACGTCGAACAATTTCAAATCGAAGGATCAAGTGGTGGCAGTTAAAGGGGGAGAAGCGAGAGATTTTTAAGAGTAAGTTATTGGAAGAAGGGATGTGGGAGTTACAAGGAAATGCTAGTATCATGTGGGAAAATGTGGCACAAAAGGTTGAAATGGTCGCTAAAACAATTCTAGGAGAATCAAAAGGTTTTGGATCACGAGATAAGGAGACTTGGTGGTGGGATGAAGATGTACAAGAAAAGGTGCGTAATAAGAAGAATTGTTTCAAAGCTATACACTTAGACGGTAGCTCTGACAATTGGGAAAAATATCGCTTGGCTAAAAGGGAGGCTAAGAAGGCAGTTAGTGAGGCTCGAGCGAAAGCATATGAGGGGTTTTATAAGGAGTTAGGGACAAAGGCCGGAGAACAAAGGATTTACAAGATTGCAAGGAATAAAGAGAAGGAGTCGAGAGATTTTGATCAAGTAAGATGCATAAAAAATGAAGGTGGTAATGTTTTAGTCACGGAGGAGGATATTAAGAATAGATGGGAAGAGTATTTCAATAAGTTATTCAATGATGGATGTGAAGGTTCCCGTTGCGAGTTGGAGGACTTGGCTGTTAGTGAAGGTGAGCTTAATAGGTCATTTTATCGCAGAATTAGAGTTGCGGAGGTTAGAGAAGCTCTTAAGAAAATGGAGAATGGTAAAGCTATTGGACCGGATGGGATACCGATTGAAGTTTGGAAATGTTTAGGAGAAAAAGGTGTGTTGTGGTTATGTAAATTGTTTAACGAGATTTTACGGTCAAAAAAGATGCCTGATGATTGGAGAATAAGTACGTTAGTTCCTATTTACAAAAATAAAGGGGATATTCAGAATTGTGCAAATTATAGAGGGATTAAGCTTATGAGTCATACAATGAAGTTATGGGAAAAAGTGATTGAACATAGATTGAGAGTGGAGACTAGTATTTCTGAGAGACAGTTTGGATTCATGCCAGGAAGATCCACTACAGAGGCGATTTATTTACTAAGGGGAATGATGGAGAAGTATCGAAGTAGGAAAAGAGATTTACATATGGTTTTCGTTGATTTAGAAAAGGCGTATGATCGTGTACCAAGAGAGGTACTCTGGAAAGCCTTGCAAAAGAAAAGAGTGGGTGTTGCATATATTAAGATTATACAAGATATGTACGATGGGGCATTGACTAAGGTTAGGACACCAGGAGGAGAGACGAAAGCATTTCCTATAAGAATTGGCCTACACCAAGGATCATCTTTAAGCCCATATTTGTTTAACTTAGTTGTGGATGCTCTAACCGAGAGTATCATAGATGAGGTACCTAAGTGCATGCTCTTTGCTGATGATATCGTACTTTTAGCGGACTCAAAAGATGAGATTAATGCAAAATTGGAAATATGGAGAAACACGTTGGAGTCAAAGGGTTTCCGTTTAAGTAGGAATAAGACAGAGTATATGCATTGCAATTTCACGAATAGACAATTTAGAGGCGATTCGGAAGTTAGGTTAGGAGATGATATAATTTCTCAAGTGACAAAGTTTAAATATTTGGGATCAATTATAAGACAAGATGGGGAGATTGATGATGATGTTAACCATAGAATTCAAGCTGGTTGGTGTAAGTGGAGGAAGGCTACTGGAGTCCTTTGTGATAGGAAAGTACCCCATAAGGTTAAAGGGAAATTCTACCGCACTGCTATAAGACCAGCAGTGTTATATGGTAGTGAATGTTGGGCTATGAAGGGACAACATGAACATAAAGTGGGGGTAGCTGAAATGAGGATGTTGAGATGGATGTGTGGTCATACTAGAAAGGATAAGATTAGGAATGACCATATACGTGAACGAGTCGGAGTGACCCCTATTAGCGAAAAGATGGTAGAGAATCGTTTGAGGTGGTTTGATCATGTTCAGAGAAAGCCATTAGATGCGCCAGTAAGGAGGGTAGAGCAAACAATCTGGAGTCCGATTAAAAGAGGGAGACCAAAACGAACACTTGGCGAGCTAATAGAACGAGATCTAATAGCGAATAATATACCTAAAAATTTGATTACTGATAGAGCGCAATGGTGATCCATGTAGCCGACCCCACCTAGTAGGATAAGATTTTGTTGTTGTTGTTGTTGTTGTTGTTGTTGTGTAGTAACCACCACTACTCAAATTATTTTACAGGACATCCGGAACCAAAACTACAATTTTCTAGGATGACCACATTAAAGCAATCTTCTATCTTCTAAATATAACTTTATTGTTAAATCTTAAAGGAAAACAGAAACAACCTAAGAAACGAGTAAACATTGTCATATCTCGATCCTAGAAGAAGTATCATCTTGTTTCAAGAAATATATCATATTAAATATTTACACTAGATAACAATCAAATGAAACTTTCCTAGACACTCCTCTTTGTATCTTTGTGGTTGCATCTGTCATTGATCCAGTTTCTACCAAAGATGATGAGAACCAGAGCATGGTGAAAATCAAACATGTGCATAATGATTATTTCATGTAGATTAACATTGAAGTTTTGAAAGTTCCATTGCAATTGCTTCAACTCCCAATACAATCTAATATCGGAGTTGTGAATATCTGATTGAGAACATGGAACATGGTCTTTCAACGACCTGACACACTGGCCTTCTTGTGATATATTGTTAGGGGCAACGAAAGTTTAGCGCAATAGTCATAATTACTAGTATTTCTAGTTTAAAAGACCAACATGTCAGGACAAAAGAACATATTTAACTCATTTGAATCAAAATGACTAGTAATTCGCAACACTAAAGGAGCACAAGACTTTCCTTTTTTGTGTTCAAGGAGATCTTAATGTTTATCTAATCACCTGTATGACAAGTTACATCAATTTTCTGCAGTCCTTTTTTTTTGTTTTCCTAAAAAAATTCAATGATAATATTTTTTTGTCACTGAGGTGGCCAATGGGGTTGGAGAATATTGAGTTTTTGTAATGTGTTGATGAATTTTTTAATTTAAAAATTGATTTGGTTTAAGATATTAGATTTCACGAGCATCTTAGTTATACATAGACTTATGTGCAATTTCAAGCTAGACTTATTTGTTGGAAAATTAGCATGAAAGAGTCATCAGGTTACGTCTTAAAATTAGCATAAATTAGCACAGAACAGTTTCCATGCATTGGTGAGATTGTGGAAATAAATCTTACATGACAAGATTTCATTATCATTTGAGATGTCATGCTTTTAATGGATGTTGATATGTTCATGCTTTGTGCATGCATGAAGCCATGAACAATTTGTAGGTGAAGTGAGTAATTATTGGACTGTGAATAACAAAGACATTATCTGCCACAAAGAAAACAAAGAAATGCATTTTGAGTTCTTTTCTCACTTACCTGTATACAAATTTATGTTTCTTTTGCAGCATCTGGTTTTTGTACAGGCCTAAGCAAGATTGTCCTTTGGTCCTGGTAAATTTGATGCAGTTCAGTTCTCCTGCACACGTCTGTCATTTTCATTTGTAAGATCATTGATTTGGTTCACCTACATAGGGTTGGCGCCATCCTTGGGAAGGGCATTGAGATTAGGCCCACAAGTTTATGTTATGCCTCAACTGCCACTCTTAATGGAGATCCATGGCTGTTGCAATTTGATAGATTTTATTTTCACTCGATCAACAGGATATGTATGGTTTTGTACTGGTTCATCAATTTCGTCGCTCAAATTCCTTCGTCCATTATGCTATAAAAGCTCCTGATAGTTGGGTTTCTTGTTAATACAATTTCTCATATGCATAATTGGACCATGATTGTAGTTGCATACTGAAATTTCAAATGTATCTTATGACGAGTCTCATATTGTGCAGATTTCATTAGTCATTTATTTTCTTTCTGTATTCTGAACAGGTGAATAAGTAAGGATGGAGTACCCAGTTCATGTTATATGCTGGGCCAGATCAGAAAACAGAAAACAAAACTCTCCCATGACATTACTGATAGGCTGAGTTTTCTTTCCAGGATATCTCTGGATAGCAAAAGAAGATTAATGAGAGGAACCCAAAGATAAAACTGTTTATTCTCCATTGAATTCTAGTTTGGGATAAATTTATATTAATGAATTTGTCTTTAGAAAAAGTTATCCAAGTAAATTATTCTTTTGCCTACTCTTCATTTCCCTCGTTTGCCCATAAGCTAAAGAGAAATCCTAAATCCTCATAATCATCTTCCTAACTGATCTATCCTCTCACAATTGCAAGTTTTATCATTTTATCAATTTTTTTTGGATATTTTTAAAATGTGGATGTTAGAAGGATTGATTGGAGGATTTAATATTTTTCTGATCTAAATACACCCCTTATATTTTTCATTAAAACCTAACCCTATTAAAACAGTATGATGAATCACTTTCAGGACATCTGCCTCTCTTCAACCAAAATAATTCAATTCTTTTTCCTGGTTCATTTCGCCATCTTATCAACTGGACTTGTTTCTAGCAGATGCATTGCACAGGGAAATCTCCCAACAACAATTGTTCCTGAATTAATTGCCAAACTTTTTATTGATCTGAGGTCCTCATGTCACTCATTTAACAGTTGTTAACCTTCTCGTACATGAATGTAACCAGCTGTTCCATCGTGGAACGTCCGCAGCATCAACTTGGTCCATTGTGTGCATCGACCTCACATCGTACAGTTTTTATCTGGAACGTCCACAGTCTCAACTTGTTCTCAATTGTGTGGTGTCACCAGCTGTTCAAGTAGCGGCCCTCTTTACATTTTTATGGCCAACTTGGATTCTGACAATATCCTCGGGGATCATGATATGATATGGATCTCAAACTTTGATCTCATTTCCCCTGGAAATATTAATAACTGCATTGACTACAACCTTGAGGGGACATCACATCTTCAGGTATATTGGTGCCCATGAGGCACTGCCCTTGGCCCCAAATATGCATTAAATCATGTATCGAAAAAAATGCTTTAATTCACGCGAGAAATCTGAAATACCCCCTCCGGAGAACTTATATTTTACCTAAGACCTGCAACTTCTTTTATTAACAGGATCAATTCAGTCAACGAACCTATGCTAATATTTAATTTTAAATGTAAAAAAAATATTTAAAATATGAGTAATATTTATTTATAGTTTTATCGAATTATAGATTCGGAAATTTTCTTGGATAAAAAAATATATATGAATTTTTCGGTTTTTAATGTTTAGTAATTATAAAGAAAAAAATGTGTAATATACTAGTACGAAAAGTGTTAATATTTTTTTGTAAAAGTGAGCAATATTCATATTTTTTAAAAAAAAATGTCGATACTTTCTCGTGCATTATACACAACATACTAAAAATATACTGCACACTTCTTGTCTTAATTATAAAAAGTTCAATCAATTGAAAAATAACTCTTTTTATCGATAAGAAAAGTATCTTAAAAGTTAGAAAATAACTTATCATTTTTTAAAATGATAAATTATTTTCATCTCACTTATTTATCATTCTTAAATTTCTAAGATACGTTTTCTCTTGTATTTAAAAAAAATCTTGAAATACATAAAAATAATTTAATTTCATCGAAACAAAAGAACTGGAGCACTCCTCAAAACTCGTCGATGCCTTCATGCATGTCTAATTCGTTTTAGGATCTGAATGAAACTTTTAAACTAAATACGTCGGAAGTCTAGCAATCTAGCTTCTCATGTAAACAAGACGAACCAAAACCTCTCCATCAACAAAAATGAGCACTTCTGGCATTCTTTGCAGCTAAACGCAAAAAAGTATCAAACAAGAAAGCTCTCCAAAACCAGCTGATACGAAGACCCACGGCCGCACGAGTTCTTCCTAAGACCTTGCATCTATGATCTACCCACTCTGTCCGGTGGTTCGTAGGCGCTCTCCATCCATCTATTATTTCTTTTCTTTCTCTTTGGTGTCGATAATCATCTCCTATTACAAATGCCTAACAGCAACAGAAGGAAGTCGTCTCGTTTCAAACAAAAGCCCGTTTGGTGAAGTCTCCGAAGAGCGCCACACGTGGTGTTCCAAAACCAAACGCGCTCGTATGATTGGCTTTGGAATGCACGGCGCGCACGAGCGACGAGGGGACATTTGGAATCTATGGCGAATAGAAAACTCATCCCCCCTCAAATTTTTAACCCATTTTAAGATCACATGATCTGAGGACTCGATGGATGTGGGATACTTTTCTTGTTTTTTGCCAGAACCAAGTTGTCATGTCCGGTAGGCTCCCACAAACGCTGTGACGCCCCCATTTCTTTAACTCCATAGTTTTATGCCACTGTCCCCAGCTCCCAGCTCCCCAAGGATTGCGTCGAATCTGGACGAGCTCCTCAGCACGTAGGAGGAGGAGGAGGAGGAGGAGGAGGAGGAGGACACCAACGACAACTCGATCCAAATTAAATGGGCAACCGATTAAACAAATGACGAAGAGAAGGGCTACGTGGTAGCAGTCACCTGCGAGATGACAGTGGGGACGTGGTCCTTGTTGGGCGCGTGAGAGTGGCGCACGCGTCCTCTGCTCGTCGTTTGGATCTAATCATCTACAGATCATGGTTTTGGGTTGCATGATTGCCAAATTATTAATGGGCGTGGCCAGAAGTCAATTCACTTCCTGTGGCTTTGGGGCCGACGGCTCGTGTGGGTGTGTGGTGGTTTTATAATTGGGCAACTGGCCTTTGGCTTGTGTGCTTTTAATATTCACGTCACCGGCGCATTTGATGAGGGCATATGAGGAGAGCGATGGTACGATTGTGCCTCTTAACCTGCCGAGAACTCATCCGAGTTTTATGTTGACTTTATCCACTTGTTTAACAAAGCTTATTTACATTTGTTACTAGGTCAATTCATTATATGTGAGCGACTTACATATGATGATGATGCAACTACGTCAGAAGTTGGAACTTCCACTTGATGGATCATTTGTTGGTTTAAAAGTTGTAAGATGCAACTATGTATTGAGAAGTCCCTTTCTGTATAAATCGTTGTCACTGATTAATGCATGTGAGTTCCGTGGATGAAAAAAATGAATCTGGCGAGGGAGTCGTTGAATTCATCATAACATACATGCATGGTTGCTGTTGGTCTGTTGCCATCAAAGTGGCAGCGGCTGTACGTACGAATACTAGAAGACTTTGGAATTTGGATTAAGGATAAATCCACCTATGGTTTTACATTTCAGATATGCAAACACTAAAATAACGCAGACTTTAATGAAATAATAATAATAATAAATCAAGTATCCGTCATTTACTTTTTTATTGTTTTGTTTTTGTGTAAACTAGATTGTTTATAGTCGTTGCCATGAGAAAAAATAAAACAAAATCGCACTCCCCATTGAACCCATTAAAAGCAACTATCGGTCCACCACGATCATTCGTGATCTGAAGCGCAAGGCCAAGATTTCCTTTATTGGTCGCCATGCTACCAATATCTAAGTGGGCGCTCCGCACCAACCTGCAATTATTGCATATCTTTTTCTCACAACTATAGACAAATACGTTTGACATTATTATTATTATTATTATTATTATTATTATTATTATTATTATTATTATTATAAAGTTTATTTTATTCATTTAACTTAATATCCCTTCAAAACTTTATTTTATTCATTTAACATCTAACATCTGCCATTAAAGTTTTCATTGTGTTTATGTCCTTTGTGCAAATCATATATATATATATATATATATATAT
>LTAE01000992.1:0-19631 GCA_001647135.1 Pontederia paniculata | reverse complement strand
TCTCTCTCTCTCTCTCTCTCTCTCTCTCTCTCTCTCTCTCTCTCTCTCTCTCCAATTGAAAAGAAAGCTCTTTCTCTCTCCCCCGTGTCGTGTTGTTTCTGCAATGTTTTTGGCTGTTTCATAACGGTGACATTTGCATTGCACTCGAGTGGACGTATTAATTGATTGGGCAATTAATTAACAAGTCATGGTTTGCGTTGCAACTACTCAAGAACATGTCATGACTCCAAAACGAGCCAATTAACTTCCTTAAGCAATACTACTAACTAACTCATAACTCGTTGCGGGGTTTGGTTTCATGTAGTTAGTTGACCCAATTTTGAATTCCACACAAAACATATACCTAAGTTTCCATTTAGTGCGTCTTTCGAAAATTAATAAACCTCATTTTTTTCATAGAAAATATTGGATCCTTTTGCATAAAATAGGAACTTCCTAAATCCGTGTTATCCTAGAATTCATGGAATTAAAATTTCTTATTTATATTTTGTACCAATATACGTCGATTCTTCTTATAGAGGTCATGGATTAGAATTTTTCAGTGACATGCGTATCTAGATTGTTTTCAATAGTTATTAAATAATAGTTATCTTTTGTTGCACTATACCTAACAAGATTGGATTGAAGTGAGAAAGAGTTCGTGCTCATTTAAAAGGATTTCGAATTTAAATTATACATAACAAATTTTCATTAAAAATATCATTTCACCGATGTGACATATATTAGCGAGAATAATAACGTAAAATAATATAAGACAAAAAAAGATAAATCATAAATTTTAGAAGAAAAAAATATGAGATAAAACGTTAAAAAAGATGAGATATAAGTAGATCATTTTTCAAAAAAATTTTGTCTAAAATCGAATTAGTAATACTAATAATTTTACATATCAATTTATTTCAAATCATTTTTTTAAATATCAGTGTACATCATCTCTCTCCGATAATAACTCGTTAACTGATCATCTTTCATTGGTGGATGAAATGCGAAAAAGATAGAATGTGAAAATTGTGAGATAGAAAATCGAATTGGTCATATAAGACTCCATTTGATATTTTCTTTTTTCAGAAAAATGTGAGTGTCATAACGCATCAAATTGATCATCATTCATTGGTGGATGAAATGCGCATTAAATTCAAAGCAAGCGAAAGCCATGCGCCATTGTGCGCCACAAGTTAATTGCATTCTTACTCCAACGGGAATTCTTAGGCCTATTTTTTCACCCCCTTAAATACTTGGTACTTTGTTGGCGTTTGCATTTATGTTCTTACTCGGTACTTTGTTAGGATGCATATTCTCCATTTATTTCACTGTTTCCTCATATGGGCACAGGACCGGTCGCCCCCGGCGGCCAACTCACCTTTTGACCATGCATTTTTGCTTGCATTTCATGTCCACTAATATTCTTAACAATCATAATCAATGTAATTTTATGTTAAGTTAAAATAGTTTTTTTATTTCAAATAAATAAATTATAAATTAGTCCAATGTATATTAGTAATTTTATTGAGAATAATAATATTTTTTTGATTAAGAATATTAATATCTTACTTATGTACATCATCCCTAATGAAGTCTAATGCACAAGGCTATATAAAAGTTAATTAGTGTGGCAATGTTCAATACCATGTGGTCAAGCCTTGGACGAAGGGCACCAAAGAGAATCTTGTAGCCTACTTTTTGTGTTGTCTAAGACATGGATATTCGTGGCTTAGATAGCTGCCTGTTTATCTTATTCATAAACAATTAAAAAAAATGACACACGAGGCAGAACAGAAGAGTGAGAAGGAATTAATGCATGTCTTCCTCATGTGGCAAGAGTAGTTGGATGTTCTTTCTCCCAACCCCATTAATGCATGTCTTTATATTTCATTTCTCTTTTCTCTTAATTAGACGAATGCATAGTTTTGTCAATTTCCCGGCCTCTTTGAATCCCTAATTTGTCATTAGTATGGTTAAGAAACTTTCATTCAAATGTTTGTGATTTACATGGTTTAGCAGGTGCACATGGTAGGACTTTTCTTTCTGGATTGCTTTTTTGCCATTTTCCCAAACTCATCATGATTCCAAGGAGACCCTTGTGGGCCTTTATGTCTTTTCGCATCACATATATATTCTTTTCAGTTTTCATCACAATTCTAGAAATTTCGCTCATTTAGTCTCCCTACACAAAAATATTCTAACTATTGATCACTCTATCCTAATTTTTATGCATATTTATTATAATGTATATACGATAATATATTGATCGTTAACTTGTGCATGACATGTTGACGATCTTGAGAATTTGGACCTAACTATCTAACTCTGCAGGATATCTCCATTACTTATAAATTGTCCTAACTCTCTTACAGTGGCACACACAGTAAATATCTTAACTTTTTGGAGTATTCTAAATATATGAGTATTAGGAGGATGTTAAGAAGATTGGATTAAGAGGATGTACCATTTTTTTATAAACATAATTGTTATTAAAAATAGCCGAGAGGGAGAGATCAAACACACGAATTTACGAGGTTCATTCTTAACTGGGCTATGACGATAGCTAGAGTTGTTTTTTTGATGTGAAAAAATAGCAGATGATACAAAATAGAAAATAGCTCAAACTCCAGGAAGTTTATATATGGATTCCCAATACAAAATAGGAAATATAAATCCTAAGGCTGTCTAGGTTTCGGGGCTCCGCCCTCGAGCTCCCGCAGGGGGATCCCCCTGAATTTCTCCTAGACCCCCTCAGGCTCGTTGACCGGGCAGCGAGACCCCCGTATGGGACGGGCGACTTCGCGGCCCAAATATTCAACTGCTATGATGCGCATAAGGTCATATGAGTTTTCACTAGGTTAAGATTTAAGGCATTATCAACAATAATATTGTTGAATGATATATTTTTTAGGATTATTTCTAACTTCCTCTTTTAAACTATGACATATCTATTTGCGTAGTTCCTCAACTACATTATTATCTATTTAACATCCTTAAACTTATCTAATAGTGACACGTAATCTCAAAAATAAGATTTAATATTTTTATTATTTTATTTATTTTTTAATTACTAAATTATTATTTTATCCTTATTAGATTAATTGATCAAAGACAAATAATCTCAGTCTTGCTCAAGAATATAAAAATGAGAACTTGCAATTGGATTGAAAAAATAAAATTGAAGCCGAAGAATACTTTGAAGTAAAAAATAATACTTAAAAAAAGAGAGTTAAAGTTGAATATTAAATATACTTAGAATTATGATAAAATTTATATTACTACATAAGAATCTAAAAAAATAATTTAAGAAGAGTAAAATAGTTATTTAAGATTTTAGAAAAATAAAAATAACATAAAAGATAATGATATTTTTTTAGGTTAAATGTCACTATTTAAAAATTTAAGGGTGAAAAAGGATAATAATATAATTCAAAGATTATTAGATATATTATCATTTGAGGAAAGAAAATTTGAATTAACCCTATTTTTTGTTAAGACAATTTGAGAATTCTAGTTAAATAAACTTAAGATAGACATTAGTTCTCTAAATGATAATCTTAATTATTTATACAAACATAACACAAAAAAATAAAAAAATGACAGTGCAAAAATATTACCTTAATAAAAAATATAAGCTGTTGAAAAAGTTAATGACAAACTAAAAAAAAGTATTGTGATTCACTTCTCGATTTAAGTATCAAGACATATCGATTTTGATTTTCACCGATGAGATTTATTTGTTCTTTTATTTTAGCATTTAATTTTCTTCTATCAGCTCAGTCTCCCTTTATAACCGAAAAAAACTACCAAATAATTAACTTAATAACTAATGAGTTGAGCCGATAAAAAAAATCTTAAAATCAAATTTTTAAATAAGAGTTTCAAACTAAATTAATTAAAATTACTAACTTTATGCATATTAGGATTAAACACGAATGATCCAATCAACGTTATAGCCAGAATTCAAATTCTTAAAAGAACTAAAATAAAAAGAAAGAAAAAAACAAAATATACTATTGTTATATTCCGACTCTAGCATGCAATAATGGAAGAGAAATTCGCTTGCTCTACCAATTAACATCCCTCCATTATGGAACAACCCTACTCAAAATCAGGGACAAAATTTTATAAACTAAAAGTCTTGGAATTGATAAAAGAAAGTACATCATTATTTAAAAAAAAAACATACTTGAGGACAGCTTGATTGAAGAATAATTTTGAAAGAAATAAATTAAAAAAAAATGATAATCTTATATATTATATATATTAAAAAAATATTTATATTCTTATGCTATAAAATGTTGGGATATAAAAAAGTATGATAATTCACAACTAAATTTTTAATAATAAATAATTAGCAACTAATCATGATAATTAATGAGATAAAAATAATATAACAATTAATATTAAATAAAAAAATAAAATATGACATAAAACGAGACAAAATAATACGATATATGCATGTCATCGATTTAGAAGAATTTCTTATTTTATTATAAAGGGTAAAAGTAGTAGTTTCATAATTTTTAAGATAATTTTCAGGAAAATCATTCTAATATTAATTTTTGCTACTAAATGATAAGTCATTTCCCTTCCTCTATAATAATTTTTGTAGATTACTGATAATTTAAATTTAAAATTATTTAGACCCATTAAATTATTTTATTTATTTATTCTAATTTATAAATAATTTAGACTGTCTATAACATGGAATTCATAAAATATTATAACATTAAATATTATAACATAAAGATTGCCTACTAATATTTTAAAAAGTTGACAAAAATTATAGCGAAAATTTTTTTAGGATGATGCCAAAGCTCCCCATATTAACCACTAATTTTCTAAACATTTACACGAACGGAATCGGACTGCCAACTCACCGGACCGCCGTTACGGTCTCTCTCTCTCTCTGCATGTTGCGTGGAGAGTGGACCATCATCACGTACAAAGACCACTTACTACCAATTAACTCCTCTGTACGGGGGCATTTTCGTCATACGGACCGCTTTTGAGTTCTAAGTAGCGCGCGCCCAGCAATTAACCAAAAATAAATAAAACCCCTCTCGCTCTCTCTCTCTCGTCGCCGGAGAGAGAAAAAAAAAGAACGTATAAAAGAAAAAGCGTCACACGGCAGGCGACAAGCGTCAAATTCTTCTCTCTCTCCTCTCACTGCTGTGCGAGGATAAAAAAACGGCTACTTGGGGAGACGAGCAGTAGCCGTGGAATAGTAACAGGAATAACCATTTATTCTCACTCGTACTTTTTCTCAATGTCCTCTGTGCTGTTCGTGCACAAAGCCAAACGCAACCCACCACCACCACCTCTTCCTCTTTTTACTGCCGTCGAAAGCCCAAAAAGAAGAAAGAAGAAAATAAAAAAGAAAGGAAAAGGTGAGGCGTCGGTTTAATTTTTACGGGGTTTATTCCAGTAATCGACAATTCCATCTGGCGGTAGATGTTATCCCTCCACACCGTCGTCACCGTGTCCCCCTTCCGCGTCCCGACGACGTCCTCCTCGCTGTCTCCGCAGACACCTTTTTATTCAACCCCACCGCCCCTAATTCCACCCTTTCCCCCTTCTTCCTCCTTATTCCCCTCCTATTCCTCTCTGTTCCACCCCTTCTACTAGATCTCTCTGTTTCTTCGATCCCATTTTTATTCATTTGTTCCAGGATGACGTGATCTCCAAGTTCCCGTTCCGCTCGCTCCCTCCGCCGCCTGGATTTTGGAGGATCGTTGCTGCCGTTCGTCGCCGGCGATTTCACGATGGGTTGCGGGAGCTCGAAGCCACTGGAGGAGGAGGAGGCGGTGGCGCACTGCCTGCAGCGGACCAACCTCCTCGCCGACGCCATCAGCCACCGATACGCCCTCGCCGACGCTCACATCGGCTACGCCCGCTCGCTCCGCTCCGTCGCCGCCGCGCTACAGGAGTTCCTCCTCGCGG
This sequence comes from Pontederia paniculata, assembly GCA_001647135.1. Taxonomy (NCBI): domain Eukaryota; kingdom Viridiplantae; phylum Streptophyta; class Magnoliopsida; order Commelinales; family Pontederiaceae; genus Pontederia; species Pontederia paniculata. The sequence continues at coordinate 13,703 of LTAE01000992.1, read as the reverse complement.
CGGCCTCCCTCCCGCCGCCGCCTCCCTCCCCGGTGCTCAATCTCACGTCCGTCCGCAAGGGCGACCCCCTCCCCCCTCTCGCCCGTGCCGCCGCCCCTCCTGCCCAGACACCGGCCGTCGCGATCCCCGCCGCCGAGAGCGGACATTCTCACTCGCACTCCCATTCCGGCTCGCACATCAAGTTCCACGACGACGAGGACGAGGATGACGACGACGAATTCTCTCCACTCCACTCGGACTCGTCTTCTCCGACCCGCGATCACCATCTGCCGCCGGAAATGGACGATTTCCCAGTAAAGCCATCGTCCTCTTCCTATGTTAATCTCAGTTACTCCCGCAACCAACCCGCCGCCCCCTCGGTCTCCTATGAGCAGCGGCCGCAGAGTCCGGAGAGAGTTCAGTTCGGTTCAGGAGCTCCTGCTGCTGCTTACCCTTACTACAGCGGTCTCCCATTCCCCGTCCAAAGTTCCAATTTTTACTCATATCCCTACCCTTACATGCCCTTCGGCGGTGTCGGCATGGGCGGCAGCGTTCCCTTTTATGGGCCCTCTTCTCCGCCGCCAAGCTTCCCCATGACAGCGGGCGACGGCGGTGGAACCGCATCCACTTCACGTGCGCCTCCGCCACCGCCGTCACCGCCGAAGACCTCTACCTGGGATTTCCTCAACCCCTTCGATTCGTATGACGATTATTACGCTACCTACACGCCGAGCCGGAGCTCGAAGGACGTAAGGGAGGAGGAAGGGATCCCTGATCTGGAGGACGAGGAGGAAGATAGTGAGGTCGTAAAGGAGGCCTACGGGGACCATAAATTTTCTCCTTCCACCTCGGCCGCAGCTGCGGGAATGGCTGCCAAAGAGGACGGAATCCGAAGTGTCGGGGAGGATCTCCCTCGGAAGTCGAAGGATGCCGTTAGTAGTAGCTCCGAGCATGAGGTTCCTGTGGTGGAGAAGAGCGTGGTGTCCGAACAGGAGAGGGAGATGCGAAGTTTGGCAGGATTCAATGCGCCATCTCGAAGTTATCATGATGTTTCTGAGATTGTTCATGAGATTAAGAACCAGTTTGATAAAGCGTCAGAGTCGGCCGAACAGGTGTCGAATGTACTTGAAGTAGGGAAACGCCCTTACCATCACAAAAGCTCAGGTTGGTAAACAAGCTGCGTTTTTGTCTGCATTGCTCATTGCTGAAAATTACCCTGGTGCAAAATAAGAATTTTATCAATAAATTATTTTCTTTGAAACAGTGTCGCCATGGATGATGTGTGGTCTACCTTCTCTTTCAATGTCTAACAAGGAGGAGCCTCTTTTCTTCGAGGATCAAAAAGCAAATCTGTCATCAACTCTGCAGAAGTTGTACATGTGGGAGAAGAAACTCCTTGAGGAAGTCAAGGTTTGTTCAATCATCCGTGTATTATGTGGCTTCCTTCCATTTTGTTTGACTTGGTTTTAGTTTCTGAAATGAGCATCTCCACGAAGATCACAGGAATGAGATCATGATTGTACTGGTTTATAAAAGAAACACTTCTGTGATTTATCATGAATTGTTTGAAAGTTGTAGCATTTATCCATCAACATCTTATTTTTACTTCAAACAGTAGGATATTAGCATGCTATCGTGTACATTTTATTGTGAGAAAAACACAAGTAGCTTATCTATCGTCTTTTCTTTGCTTCTATCGAGAGCGTCCTGAAACTTTTATTAGGAAAGAACGCGTGTTCGGACAATCGCATTTATTGTACTTCTGCAGTTTCCCATTTTATGTTTGGACAATCGCATGTCTTCTTGTAGATTTTGTCGTGGAAAGAACGCATGTTTGTTTATCTACCTCTTTTCTTTACTTAAATTTTTAGATGACACTGTGCATTAAGGTGTCCGGTGTCCCCATTACCTCCCCTCATAAAAAGGTATTCTGATTGCCTTCTTTTTCATTGAAAGCTTATATATTATGTGCAATCATTGTTACAGAATTTTTGGTCTTTTGTAACAATGTTGGTCTTTGCATTATACTTTATCACGATAACTGGACAGATTTATGTTCATTTCATTTGGGGTGTTTTTATTTATAATAATAAAGATAGGTTCTGTGTGGAGAATAAATTATTTTTCAAGTTCTTTTTCTTCTAATATATTAGGGGAGCTTTTATAGCCTTGTCTATAATTAACATTTGCAGGCTGAAGAGAAGTTAAGGCTACTCTATGACAGAAAGCGTGAGCAACTGAGGGACCTCAGGGATAGGGGTGCAGAGGCTGACAAGATTGAATCTCTGCAGACATTCATCAGAAAGTTATCTACAAAGATAAAGATAGAAATACAGATTGTTGACACTATCTCAAGTAATATCAATAAACTGAGGGATCAAGAGTTGTGGCCACAGATTAATGAACTTGTCCAAGGGTATGTCCTTTTTTTGTTTGAATTGACACTAAGCGAGAATGCTGTTTTTTATGTGTGCACAAAGCATAGCATATTTGGAAGAATTGTGGAAGCCAATAACTTCTCAGTTCATTTGAATGATTGAGATGCTTTCTGAGTCAAAAATTTCATGATTCTGATTCTACTTAAAGCATGTAGACCTTTCCTTTTTCAAATATTGGCTTTTCAAGTAACTTTACTGAACAGTTAAAGAAACTAAGTTTGTTGACCTTCTAACTGCTTTGATCTGGAAGTTCATCAAACTAACCAGAAGACAAGCTCCATCATCCGGCGAGCCTTGTTTCTTCTTTGAGTTTATTTTAATAACTTCATATAATCCACAATTAGGGTATTATTCATATATGCTAAATATGGCAAAAATCTGGCAAGCAAAGCTAAAGATGTTACGGTTCTATCTCAGAGTTTTGCTGAAGAACAATTATAGAAATTTTCATGTCATGACATAGAAGTTGAGATTCAACCAAACTCAGATCTTCTCGTTCAACTGCTTTGAGCGCTGGAATGGCCTAATAAACAACCCTTCAACTTGAATACCCACAAGGTGTCGCCAATTGCATTGCCTTGTAAGTTGGAAAACAATAATTACGATTCATTTAATCAATTAAGACGGTAACACAGAAATATCGGTACATGTCTCATTCAATATTTTAAATAGTTTCATTTCTTAGCTGTAATGCTGCAGGCCACTATCACCAAATAATGTTGATGTTTCCAAGGCAATATTTTATTATTGTTTCTTTCGCCGACTAAAACATAAGTCTTTGTCTATTTTTTTCCCTTTCGTTCGACGACCAACATGTAGATTTTTCTTGTTCAATACTGTTTTCAGGTTTTATATTACCTTTCCTTGAGTCATTTAAGTTTCAGCTTTTAAGTCAGAACTGAGGCTGCTAAAGTTGAAACGAATTTAAAAGGCTGCTATTAATTGTGCTGGCATAAAAAAATAAACATGGAAAACTTAGTAAATTTTCAACCTCATAACTACGGATCTTAAACTTGCTTTCTGTCTTTCCCTTCCCAATTAGTCTCTACATGTTTAAAATCTAAGACTGCCATTTACGGCTCTTTGTTTTGTTGTACATTTGTGATTTTCACATTGGGTGGCTCAAAATTGTCGCCATCCAAGTTCCTTCCCTTCCTTGCTTAGGATTATTCTTCTTGTTTTCTCGTGTTGGTTTTGTTAAGGATTTTGGAATGTTGTGATTCAAAAAATAAATCAACTTGAAACTTTTGCGTTGGTTCCGTTAAGGATTTTGGAATGTTGTGATTTAAAAAAATAATTCAACTTGAAACTTTTGTGTATCACTTTTGAGTTTTTCAATCTGGTATGTTTAATAAGAATGAAATTTGCAGGTTTTTGAAGATGTGGAGAGATATGGTTGAATGCCATCATATACAGTTCCAAGCCATATCTCAAGCTAAAAACCTTGATTCTATTGTATCTAGTAGCAAGCTCGGTGATTCTCAAATGGAAGCAACAAAGCATTTAGAGCTGGAGTTGTTGAACTGGGTTGGAAACTTTTCACTCTGGGTTACTGCTCAGAGAAGCTATGTAAATTTGCTAAATGACTGGCTTGTGAAAGGTCTTCATTATGAGCAAGAAGTAACAGATGATGGACCTGTTCCATTTTCTCCGGGCAGGCTAGGGGCACCACCTGTTTTTGTTATCTGCAATCATTGGTCACAAGTTATGGACAGGATATCTGAGAAGGATGTTGTTACTTCTATGCAGACTTTTGTGGACAATATTTGGGGTCTTTGGGAGAAGCACAACTTTGAACAGCGCCAAAGTTTGATGGCAAATAGAGATATGGATAGTAAGCTCCGGTTAATGGAAAGAGATCAACAAGTAATACTAAAGGCACGCGAAGCACAAATCAAGAAAATAGTGTCCTCTGATCAAGGAGGTATGACCATATCTAAACAAGTTGTTCATCAGGACGCGGCTGTTGGCTTTGGTAATTTGCAGCTATGCTTGAAGCAAGTCTTTGAATCTATGGAAAACTTTACCTCCTGTTCAGCAAAAGCATATGAAGAACTATATGCACGATGTGAAGAAGAGGATAAGTTGGCCAGAGAGAAAGAGAAAGTCTCATAGAATGCATTTTAAGTTCCATCTAGAATCATTATTTCTGCAATGTTATGGTAGAACGTGTCTACGAAGAATCCCAATGGTCCTAAGATATCCGGTGCATGCCAAATTTTATGCAAGCAATATTTAACTCAGGCAATATTATTATTTCTTGGGATAATGTATCTGACCCAATGGAATTCACATCCTTTTTGACAATTTGGTGCTTCAGCTTCATATGACTATGATATGCTACTATAAGTTCACCAGAAGTTATGGGTCGAGTGAGAAGCATAAAACACCTTTGGTAGAGATTTGGGGATTTGGGGAAGATTCTTTGATGGTGAAGTGAGGGGAGAATGATTGGGCTGTTGGCACAATGGAGAACTGGAAAATGATTTCATCTCCGTCATAAATTTGAATTATTGCCTTTGCATGCTGCGACCTGAAAGATCTCGTTTTGCCGGCACAGGAATCTGATTTAGTGAGCAATAAGGTGCTGGGACAACAAGTGTAGTCCAGGGGCATTTGGGGATTGTCTATGCACAAATTTGGGATTCCAACCTGCTGCTAATAGTCTAAAGGGGACTGTGAGAGAAAACTTTATGAAGGGAGAACTACTTAGCGGCTTGCTTCAGTTGTAGTGTTGCTTATGGCTACTCACTGAAGAATGGTCTGTGTTATAACAAGTTGGCAATCTCAACTAATGTTATGGCAAAATTCTCAAACTGGTGTTGGCCTAATTAACTTGTAACTTGCAATTCTCAAATACCTTGTAACAATTCTTTTTTCTTAAATATGTTTATTGGTCCGTCTGTTGATGTTAATAAATTTCGGTGCCTTTAACCTCTATTATTATCCTGTACTTCTCTTCTTTTCTCCCTGTAACAATTTTCTTTGCTCTGTCAGTGAAGAATAAAATATTACATTTTTGTGTTAAATGGCTGTTGAGAATCTACTGATACTGTTAATCATTTTAACTCTTTGATGCCTTTCTGTAGAAATTTATGATAAGCTCCATAATAGTGTTGGATGTCTGCATCTGACTTCGGCAATTTTAGTATATGGAAACTAAATTTATTTAGTTCTTTTTTCTTTTGTTGTTGAGATTTTGCAACTACTGTTGTGCCAAAATTCCTTTAACAACCTCCACTTTTGTCATCCATTAGAGTCTCTACCACTTCATTGCATTTCCAAATGTTCTTGGAATCTTGGGCATGACTTCCTATCGACAAAATTTCTTTTGCAGTAATAATAATCGAATCATAGTCACACCAACTTTTATACAGTGGCACCAAGCAGAGTATGCAGGCAGCTACAAGAGGATCAAACTCAAAGTGTACCATTAGCTGAAATAAATATTTTATGATTCGAAACTTGAATCTTAAACTCTAAAATGTCCACTCTTACTTTAGGAAGTTCATGTCTTCTGGCAAAATGTGGTGAGAGATTGTGTCCAAAACGGCATGCATGTTGCTCTGTTTCACATGCCACTCCATTATCCGACTTTTCTGTACGGAAGATGATGGAAGAGGTTACCATCTGAGCTTTTATTGCATGGTAAAATCGTATCATATCATGCACCCTTGTTGTCATTGTCAACTTTTAAAAAAGATTGCCCAACCTTTGAGCAATAATAGTGCTCGACATCAGATTTGGCTCCCATTTAACTCTTGTCATCTTTTGAGGCAATGATGGGAGTGTCGTACTGTGAACGTGATTAAACGTTAGCAAGGTTTCTGTACATGCTCTGTTACCCTGTTAGAAACATTGTAGAGTGCAGGCAGGAGATGGTTCAGACTTCAGAACCAAGCACGCATGCAGATCTTGCAATGTAGAAGTCATTCATTCATCTTAGAAGTGTGCTTTATTAGCTGTAAACCATTTAATTATGGTTTCAAATGGAAATACTCTTAATGGTCATGATTTAGATCAAAATGAAACATTTGCATCTTTCAACAAATAGATCATTTTGCTGTCCCCATGTTAAAATTTGGAGCTCTTAATGGGTTAGGCCAATTTAAACTTTTATGTCAGGCCCAAGACCAATCCTCCGTACTTCCTAAGGTTTTGTTTGACAATTAACTAATGGAGGGGTGGTGTGAGATGGTGGAGTATAGGGTGGGGTGGTGAAGTCTGGTGAAGTGTGATGGATTATTATTAAACTCATGTTTGGATAAAATTTTATGATGATGGATGTGTTAAACTAAATCATGACATGTTTGAATAATTTAAATAAAAGTCATTTATACCCTTTATTATATATTACTAATTATGACTCTTAATAAATATAATATTATTATATATTTATTTAATTTATTATAACATTTATATATTTATCATTATTTATATCTCTTATATATTTTTTCTCTTATCTTTAGTATTATTTTCCTCTCAATGTATTTTGTTTCTTTCACAATATTTTTATTTTTTTATTTTTTTGAAATAAAGATAAAAAAGATCGAATATTTAATTATAAAATAAGATAGAAAAAAAGTTAAACTAATAAATAAACTCAAGTCAAATATTTTTCTATCATAAATCAAAATAATATAGGAAGCATATCATTTTAAATGAACTATGATATAATTTTAGAAAGTTATTTAAAGGAGTAGTTTTGTCTAAAAAGTTCATTCCCTCTAATTTCACCAATTTGGTGGAATGAAATATTTGGTGTTTGGAGGTGTGACTCACCCCTCCAAACATCATATGACTTTTAAAATTTTTTACCCAAACACGATTTAACTAACATCACTCACCCATCTTCCACCTTATTCTCCTAATACCTCAATCCAAACAAGGCCTAAGAGCAAGGTTGGGTCTTGGTTCTTCTCAGCTTTGACATAAACACAAGAGGAAGTTTATAACTTCAAATTTACTCTTGGAAGTTGTCATCGTTGAAAAAGAATATCTTTAAATCTTTGATGCACTCGTATTCTACGGGAAAACAATTCATCCTCTAAAAACAAAAGAGGGTTTGTAAGCAAAGAAAGTTAATAGCCTTCTCGATGCTATTCCTGCATGCTACAGTTGAAGCAATAAATTGATGCATGAGTAATACCAGCATTAATGCATTGTGCAAGCTATTTGATGTCTCAAGCATCTGACTTCAATTGCTGCTTCAACTTAAATTGTGCATGGAAAGTGAAGTCTTCACCAAATTGTGCATGAATGCTTGCAAAGGATCATGAGGAGAGATACAAGTTTGTTGCTTCACACTTCCATCTTGAGCAGACCAAACATTCCCCATTCAGCAATAATATCAGATGCAGAGGATTTTAACACTTCTTACTTATCTGGCATTTAATTTCCAATTTGATTACCTTCAAGTACATATAGTTTTAAAGGCCAGAGATCCTCTATATCTCAAGCTGTAGAAGAGCTCCTAATTGCCTAATGAAGATTCATGCTCAACCACTCATTAGAGGCATCAGTTATATCAAATTTATAATGCTACCAGATGTCAGCATCTAGCATTACATATCAAGGATGGATGTTTAGCAAATGTGTTGCTGTATGAAAAATTAAAGCTAGAACAATGGTTTTACAGATATAAACAATGCATATTGACTACATGAAACTAATTCCTTTTTTTTTGAGAGAAACATGAAACTAATTCCTGACTTCATATTAATATTGGTTTTCCTCAGTGTACTATGAACATAGAATCACAAGAAATGTGTTCGGATGAAATCTTTGTTTGCCTATGATACATACAATTCGGCTTTGCCGTCGATGAAGAGGCTCATGAACTCCTCACCGTCGACAGTCTCCTTCTCCATGAGAAGCTGTGCCAACTTGTGAAGGATGTCAATGTGAGTGGTAATGATATTCGTGGCCCTGGAATAAGCTGTCTCCACAAGCTCTCTAACCTCGGCATCAACCACATCAGCGGTAGCCATGGAATAGTCTTTTTGAGATGACATCTGCAGATTCCGAAAAAAATGAAAATTATGAGCATTAGAAGGAAAACTTCCCTGCTTTGCTTATGGCAGTCAAATTCACAAACCTGCTGACCCAGGAAGGGATTGCCACCAGGCCCTCCTATGGCAATCTGTCCAATCTTTTTGCTAAAACCAAACCTCTCAACCATTTGTCTGGCCACTCGAGAAACCTGCATGAAGTCGTTTGAGGCTCCAGTCGTCACATTCTCTGTGCCAAATATCACCTCTTCTGCCACCCTGTAAGCACAGGCAGTGTTAAAACATGCTAAATTCTGACGATGCATGGAGTTCTTGTTGGATATTATCATATATCTACCAACCTTCCTCCAAGGGCAACTGCCATTTGATTCTCTAGGTAGCTCCTGCTATAAAGTCCAGACTCGAGTCTTTCTTCACTCGGAGCAAAAAATGTCAATCCACCAGCCTGACCTCGAGGAATGATGGAGATCTTGGCAACAGGATCATATTCAGGCATAAGTGCACCAACAAGGGCATGTCCGGCCTCTGCACGTCCAAGGTTACAAGAATTTACTTAGGAAAAATCAGAGCAAACTGCTAATATGATCAATTAGTTGGGGAGGCATTATACCGTGATATGCCACTAGCTTCTTCTTCTCATCAGATACAACAGCATTTTTCTTCTCAGGCCCTGCAATTATTCTCTCCAGGGCATCAGAAATCTCGTCCTTGCTGATTTCCTTAAGATCACGTCTTGCTGCGAGAATAGCAGCTTCATTCATCAGGTTTTGCAGGTCAGCTCCTGTGAAGCCAGGTGTTCTTCTTGCAATTTTCTCAAAGTCCACATCCTTTGCAAGTGCCTTCCCTCTTGAGTGCACCTGTTATAAAAGAGAGAATTCATTAGGCCGTGAAAATTCAGAAACACTATTTAATAAAGATTCACCATCCTATAGAGAAAAATAAAATGATTAATCATCATTCTGTGCTTAATATATGTGGTTAAAGATCAATAACTATCTATGCCCCGATCGTTGACCGTTCTTGCAATCCCAAATTGCAAGTGAAAGAATGCGTACTCTCTCTCATATCACTAAAAGACTAACATCTTGTATACTTTAGATATAATGTGGTATGATCAACTTCAGTGCATCTAACAGAGAAAGGCTAAGTCAAATCGCTCTTATTTTGTGTGCATAATGCACATCAACGGTGGAAAAAGTGTGCAGGACACTTGTACAAATGTGTGCAGTAGCATCCTTGTCCTCTTGTTCGACAACCAGCCATAAAGAAAGAATCCAACATAGTTAATCAAACTCGTGCCGTGTAGATAACAGATACCTAAATATTATGTTTAGAATATCATTAACATTTCGTTAAAAGATATGTTATTCCATGAAAAAAGAGATGGCCACACATGGAGCATAAGATAAGAAGGAAGAAGAGGGACCAGTTGTCTAAATTATATGAAGCCACAGTACTCGTGGAGCTAAACTTCATTTTTCTACTTTGTTTAACATGAAACTGTATCACACTCTAATAGTATAGAACAAGAATTCATATTTTTTACTTCAACCTAATCAGTTCCTCTGAGAGGTCCCATTCTTCATGTTAAATGTAGAAAAGTAGATCAGCCAAAGTACCATATTTTGAAATAAACTTACCTACAGCACCATGTGAACTACCAATTACCTATCTACAGTTTCTGAGTGACTGTCTAAATGAATTTGATTTCAGTTAAAACATATCCTCGTTAATGAAACCAATTAATCATGGTGTGAGATGCAGCATCTCTACATTAACATTCTCGGGTGTCCATATATCAATTACTAACAGCTGATACATTTTGGCATTCCTAAATGCATAATCCAAAGTAAACCATGGTAATTTATTTCAATTGAAACTGTTCTAATTAGCAATTTATATTATCACTCAAGTGTGCACCGTAATCATAAAAAAGACTAAAAATTCAATTATTATATGGTATTAGCACTAACCTGCAGTATCCTCACTCTGCCTGCAACATCAGGTCTATCAACGGTGACCTGCCGGTCGAACCGCCCAGGCCGCAACAATGCGGAATCGAGGACGTCCGGCCTGTTGGTGGCCGCCAAAACAATAACTCCGCTATTACCTGAGAACCCATCCATCTCTGTCAATAGCTGATTGATTGTCTGCTCTCTCTCGTCGTTTCCACCTCCAAGCCCGGCACCACGCTGCCTTCCCACAGCATCAATTTCATCTATGAACACAATGCAGGGGGCCTTCGATTTCGCCTTCTCGAACAAGTCCCGGACTCTCGAGGCACCCACTCCCACAAACAATTCAACGAACTCGGATGCCGCACATGAGAAGAAGGGCACGCCGGCCTCCCCGGCCACTGCCCTGGCCAGCAGAGTCTTACCAGTTCCGGGCGGCCCGACCAAGAGGCAGCCCTTGGGGATCTTTGCTCCGAGTGCGGTGTACTTGTCAGGGTTCTTGAGGAAATCCACCACCTCCTGCAACTCCAGCTTGGCCTGGTCGGCGCCAGCGACGTCCGCGAAGGTCACACCAGTCTCAGGGACCTCCTGGAATTTGGACTTGGACCGGCCGAAGTCCATCGGCCCGCCGAGGCCACCGGGGCCGCCGCCCGGCCCGCCCTGGGCGCGGCGGAAAAGGAAGAACAGCCCGGCGAACGCGAGGATCGGGAACAGGAGGTTCCCGATGAAGTTGAACAGGCCGCCTCCGGTGTCGCCCTCGGACACCGATATGTCGACGCCGTTCATGGCCAGGATGTCGATGAGGTCCGGGTCGTTGGGGACGACGACGGCGGCGCGACGGCCGTCGACGGCGGTGAGCTGGAGCACCCCGCCGTCCTTGCTGAAGCGGACGCGCTCGACTTTCCCCCGCTTCACGGCGTTGAGGAACTCGCTGTAGCGCCACTGCGAGCCGTCGGGGAGGTCGGAGGAGGCCGCGGACTGCGGGCGCGGGGCGGTGAGGAGGGACTGGGCGAAGGGGTTCGCGGGGGCGCCGGGGTTCGCGGCGGCCTCGAGTTGGACGGGGGCCGGGGGAGAGGACGGGGCCGCGGGTTGGGGGGCCAAGTCCTCAGCAAGGGCAGGCGAGGACGAGAGAAGGAAGGCTGCAACGGCGGCGGCGGTGGTCGGAAAGGCGAGACTTTTGTGGGCGTCGCTACCGCTGCTGCTGTGAAGGGAGGAGGTGATGGATTTGGGGGCGACTAATCTTCGTAGCTTTCTGCTGCGGCTGGTAATTTTGGGGAGGAGGAAGAGGGGGAGGGAAGGCGTGGGAGAGGAGGGTTTGGGGTGGAACTTGGTGCCATGGAGGAGGGCGGAGGAGAGGAAGGAGTGGCTGGTGGAAGCCATTGGAGTGGGAAGAGAAGGTGCTCTGCTCTGTTCGATCTGTTTCAGAGTAGTAAACTATTTATGTAGAGAGAGCGTCTTCTCCAAGTGCTCCTTTGAGTCGAGTTTTTGGAACGAACGCTATCTGAAGAGGACACGATATCTCATAGAATTTTACAGGGTCTTGTGCGATTTTTTATTTTTTATTTTTGGTGGAGGTGATGTTGGATTTGGTTGTACAACGTGGACAGCGAGATGGCCAATCGTTGCGATATTTGGAAATTTTGACGTAGGAAAATAAAAAGAAGGGAAAATTATGGTAATTATGCATCATTTTTGTTGGAAATCGTTAAGAATGATTTTAACACTAATTGAAAATAACGAATGAATAATTAAGTTCTATTGACACATATGATTAATAAATTTGTATCTCAAAATGAGAGATCGAAAATTAGTAATTTTAGTTTCGAAAATCGTTAATTTAATCACAAGAATACCTTCTACTCTTTATTTTGATTCTGAATTAATTAAGTATTAATAGTCCTATACATAGATAGCCCCGAACGAATATAAAGAAAAATAATGAAGATGCTATATCATTTATCTTATAATAGATATAATCTTTTTTCGATCGAGTAAATTTAATATTTTATAATTATTTGTAATATCTCTATTAAGTCCTTACTTGCTCAAATTTAATTTTTCAATTAATTAGAGAAACAAATAAGTTGTGATAATTATTTTAATTTCCAAGAAAAAATATGGTAAAAGACTTGAGCAGATGTCATTTTTAATATTCATTTTTGTTTAATGATATAAATGGGAGTGAAAGAAAGGTTTGGGCCTGTTGAGTTTTGTGTACGTGTTCGACTTTAAAATTGAGGCTACGAAGAGGGCCGACAAAGCAAAGTTCTCCTTCGGCCACGATGAGGAGGAGACGGTGCATATAAATTTCACTCGTTTTTTCTTCTTTTTTTTTGTGGATGATGCGCAACCAAAACGCCCCTTGCGACGAAATGGCAAACGAAGTTTCCAACTCAAATATGTGTCTCCCCACTCAGTCCATTCACAAAATTGTTTTGATATTTAAGAATATATATACTGTTGTAGGATACTTATTTTTCTTTATATATGTAGATATATGATAATGTACACTCTCCTATAAATCGGAAGTTTAATTGAAGTCATTTAACATATAAATCATTATAGCAAGATTGGTTGATCTCATCACCCGATTAGAAAATAAAGTTACGTTATTTTTTGAAGGAATATGTGAAATATTTTTTCCTTTACTATATATATAACCATTGATTTTAATGCTAACTACTAAGATATTTGTTATTTTATAACTTTTACACAAAAAAAAGTTAAATCAGATTTTAACTAAAATATTCGATCTTATCTCAATGATTGAGATATAATAAAATAAGATTTGATTAATACTAAAAAATATGATAATCCATGTGTTGAGCAAAAAAAAATTCGACATCATCTTTTTTTTAAAGAAAGGAAATCATGCATTAGAATGTAGTTCACAATTATCCTCTTACAAAAAGGGTAAGAGGTCTTGAGGAGGCGGCTCTTCATACAAAATATTTAAAAGAGAGGTTCTTCCTAAATGTGCAAAGTAATCAGCAACTCTATTTATTTCTTTGGGTACATAGGAAGTAACAAAACTATCAAAGAATTTTAACACATTCTTTATATCAATAGCGATGTTGTAGATTCTCCATGGTAGATTAGTGTCCTGCCTTATCATTTGTATCAACGTAGAGGAGTTTGACTCTATGCAGATTTGCCTAAGGTCTAGCTCCATACACCTGGTGATGCCACATTTAATTGCCCACGCCTCTGGCTCCGGCACTGAGTGAAATTTCCTGTGTTTAACCCCTCCAGCAATAAAGTTTGAATCAGGCAATCTAATAAGATAACTGTAGGATCTAGATGGCACCAAGAGGGGAGGG
>LTAE01000991.1:95983-113517 GCA_001647135.1 Pontederia paniculata | reverse complement strand
TAACTAATTATATTTAAAATATCAGTAATATAATATTATAATTATTTAGTAGTTAATTTTTTATTAAAATTAAAATGAAGACTAATTATATATTATTCTAAACATGTTTATTTGTCTTGTTAAAATTAGCACTAATAGTTATTTATAATTATTTAACTCGATAATTAAAAAATATTAATTAATTAAAAATAGTAATATTAATAAATATTTAATCATGTTTAATAATATATATGTATATATATATAGTAAGGTTTATATTTAATAATATTATTGGAATAGTAACTAATCAACCAAACACACCTCAAGAATATCTCACTAGAATATTTCACTTCTATTCTTCTTACAAGAATAAAAAAGGAATTTCCTACTAATTCCCATTTTCCTTATTCTCATACCAAACAGGGCCTAGATGTTTTGGAATGGTGTCATTCTTTATCTTTTTTTTTAATTATTTCTATAGTGTTTTCTTTCTAATGGCTTACTTGACTTAAAAAATATCTTTTGCATTTTAGTTTCAGAAAAAGTATACAACGTAACACATGTTACAATTTTTGTTAGATAATTTTCTTTTTTTAGTGGTTTGTTCAATTATTAGTTATTGAAACCATCTTTTGGCTTCAAAGTTCCAATTGTTAATTCTTGGAAGCATGACTGGAAATGGTTTACATCTTTCCTTTTTGCATATATTTGTTTTTCTAGTGATGTTTGATTGGAGGCTTCACCTAGTGATAAAAAAATTAGCGATTGGAGTTTGATGCTTCGAAGGGTTTCCTTAACCTGTTGTGGTTTGATGTTCCAGAGGGTCTCCGTTTTTGTGGTTGATGTGCTAAAGTGATTGTTCAATATTTGGACATGCTTCTGATTGTGTTATAGAGAGATTTTTTTCATTTATTATTTTCTACTTGTAAATGACTTCTTTTGTATGCCAATTAGTTGGAAAAGGCTCTCTCTGCCCAAGTGCTAATCACCTTTGTGAAAACTTTGGCATGTGTTCACAATCTCCTTTTGCGTGACAACTACGTAATATAGTTGGTAGATGGGCATTCCTAGTCTCTGCCAAGTTCTTTGACCATGGTCTTGGTTCAATGTACTTCCGATAAAAATAAAGAATAGAAAGAGAAGAAAGAGGGGACAAAAAATGGGAAGTGGTTGTTATGCCACTCCTCAATCTGCCCTGTTCCTTCACCTCTCGGCATGTCCCTCCCTCTTTCTCTCTCTCTTCCTCCCAAAATTGGTACTCCTTTCACTCGCCTAACACATTTAGAATTTGTAGTAAAATGATCATTAGATCAAATCCTAAATTGGATTATACAAACGTTACTGGTCACACACTTTCCATGTCATTCTTAGTCTATATTGAATGAATCATCACATATCCTCCATCGTTACTTTGACACGCCAATAAATAAAATTGAATACCATCATATGAGAGACCCACAACAACATAAAGATGAGATGTGCTAATGGAGAAGACAACATCATCTTCCAAAAGAAAACACCATAAAAATGAGCAAATTCTTCAAATAACTTCAGTATGAATTTTTCATTCACATTTCAATGTAAAAAATTTGTTCCATTCTTCAACATTAAGTACAATCACCTTCAAATTAATAAGTTAATTACCAAAACAAAAATAAATAAAACATCGGAAAGCTCTCAGCTTTGGCCATATCTCCATCTTGTTTGTAGATATGTTGCTCCCTTCTCTCCAACTCTTATTTTCTTAGTGTCTTCAAAATGCACGAGTAAATTGTCATCAAAGTAAAGATATTATATACTTGAGCAAATTCTTCACAAATTAGATTATAGAGAGATAATTATTTAAGAAAAACATCATTCTTGATCGTATTCTTAGTCGTCCCTTTCGTATTCGTCATCCATGCCATCCATTTTTTTCATGTTCATTTTCTACTTTAGTGCTTCTTTTGCTTTAATTTGTTATTAAGAATGAAAACAAAATAAGTAATTAAAGTTTAAATGATGAAGACATAAAAAAATAAAATAAAATGTCGATGTAAATTTACCTTAGTTATAGCACTAGTAGACTTATAGTGACCTATAATACCACACTCACCACATGCTCTCTCCTTAACCTCACTCCTTAACCTCATTTTGTGACATGCTATTTTTAAACACAAATTTAACCCTTTGTAACTTTTTGGGTTTTCCTTTGGATTTCACATACACAGGATCATTAATAATATTTCATTCTTGTGTATTTGGATTTGAGGTTGTTGGTATATCAACTGAAATAATTTGATGTATATTCACAATTTTAAAGGCTTCAAATTTTTGGAGAACTTCTTTATAATGGGCATTCAATAATCTAGATGATCATTTGAATGCAATCCAAAATGATTAACCCTCCAAATATTTATTCACCAAGCTCATTTCTTTACATATCTTTCATTCGTAGAAGTACTTGTATGGTCATGAATTTTGCAAGCTTTTAAATATCGGGCACTAATGATAAAGAATATATTGCTTCCGTAAATGTGATATATTTCTTATTGAGAATATTTAAAGCGTGCCACAAAATATCCCTTCTTGTTCAAAACATTTTACAAGAACATCTTACTTCAATTGTTCCACTATTGCTATATTCCATCCAGAATGTACATTCCTTTATCTTCAATCCCCGCTAAGTAGACAGAAAATGCAACTTGATTACTATCTTTGGAAATTTTATGTGCTCTTGAACTCCTTTTGGAATATAGAAAATAGATGTTTTGTAAATAGCTTCCCTACGTGTTCTTGCAATAGATGTTTTCACCTTAAGGAAGGACTAGTGTGAAGATTTTTAAAATCTTCATGTTTCTTAGCTTGCACGACAATGAAGGGCATGATCATATTGCACCACAAAATTTGTTAAAGAAGTATGAGCATTTATAAAACTATCAAAAAAGACATTCATACTCTTTGCTTTGTGTGAAAAGAAGACATGTCTACAAAAAGTATATCCTTGAAATATATGGGCACCCAATAATGATGTTGACTGAACATATTTTCTACCTAATGGTCATCCGAAATGTCATAGGCTTGCTTTTATATAGCCTTTTTATCTTCACACTTCTAGACACACATTGATCCATAAATCCATTTCTTGAAATCTTTCATAAAGTTGCCTCATGTGGATACGTTGTGTGTTGATCACTGCATTTTTTATTACGTGCCAAATGCAAAATTGATGTCTCATGATTGAAAATACCCTTTGGATGACATTTCTAACAATATCTTGATCTGTAATAATGTATATAAGCTATTTTCCATGCATGCAATCGAGCCATGTTTGAAATATCCAAACAAACATAAACTTTTTCTTCGCACAACAAAGCACATCCAAATAGAAATAGATTGCCTATGATGATTAATTCTAGTGAAAGGAGGAAATTGCATGCAAAAGTTATTACTTTTATATGTGATGTCAAAAATGACAACATTTCCAAAAGTAGAATCGTTATCCCTTGATCTATTATCCATCCAAAACACATTTCTTACTATGTTAGTTTCATCTGTCACCATTTCGAAACAAAAGCCCAGTTGTTTTTCTTTTGTTTGAAATAAGCAGTGACACCCATGCATTTTTTACCAACATTGTTTGGTCTTGTTACATTTAAATGGTTTATATTAGTATTACGTTGTAATTGATGGAGCTCCAGAGAAATTTAGGATCCTAGCAATATTTGAAGGACCAAAGAAACATCCATCTAATATGTCAACAACATTTTTAGAACTATCACAAAATTTAATATGTGATCGCAAATCCAAGGCCTTTGAAGGAGTGGCTAGCATGTGATTGTGTTCTTCATGAAATCTTTTTATGATCCACATTTTATCACACCCTTCACCAACCAATAAATGAGCTTCACAATCAATCCTTATTTCCCTTCTCCGCTTCACATCATTTCTATTGAGATCTTTATGGCCTTTCTTGAAAAGCTCCAACAATCTAGTTGAAAATTTTCTTTTTTCACTTGCCCTTAAAACATTTGATTTTCATGCAGAGAAACCAATTGTTCTAGCATATAAATTATAAAATTTATATGCTTCATCCTTTGAATCAAATAACATTCCAACACATTGTTTGTAATAATGCCATAGGATTGTTCTTGATTGTTGTCAATGTCTTACATCTCAACATTGTTGCGCATATTGGACAACATGTGAGATGGCCAAAAAAAAGTGTAGTAACTAAATCAAATAGAGTTCATGTGATGTGGTCAGGACAAAGAATCAAGTGCATGGAAAAATTAGTTTGTGATTGTGCAACCTTTTACAACTAGCCTAGTAGACAAATAAATAAAACTTACAAATATAACTAAGGCAACAACTACAAAAGCATGTATTTACAACCTTTTAAGTGTAGAAACAATCTCTTCACTATTTCCATATGAAGATTGCATAGTGGGAGACGCCTCGTGCCTTCCCGTGTTTGCACGTGCCTCTCAATGTGTTGACCACCCCTAAGGTCCATTTTTTTAATTATTCTTTCTTCTACTTCCTACAAAGGAACTATATAAAATGTTTGTTTATTATATTTTTTATTGTATTATATGAATTAATAAAATATATATCATTTCTGTGCTTTATACTTTTGGTTTATTTTTATTATATTAAAATTCTTTCTATTAAAAAGATTTTACAAACTTCTAAAACAAAACCCAATTATTTTGATGACTATTCTTAATATCAAATTTCTATACTCGGTATCAAGAAAAATGTGCATTTCTTACTATTAGTAATGATGCTATTGTTGACAGATTTGAAAAATAAAAAATCAACCTTAAAATATATTTTATAATAATATTGTATACTATGATTTTTCTGTCATATCTATAAGAATATAAACTATTTTATATGTCACCATTCTTCTCATATTGTAAGTAATTAGTTTGTTTTATTCTTTCATATTTGTAATTATTTTTTTTACAAATCTTGCTGCTAATTTTATTTATTTGTAAACTATTTAATTCTTCAGAAAAATATTGTTTGTGTCAAAAGCAACAATTCTTAGCTATATGCATATTCAAACTTAAGAAAGTTTATAAGTGCACAAACAAGCAATATCCTTCGGCTCGTCACATAATGTTGAAAATAATAAGTAAGGAATATCATAATTCAATAAAATATCATGCAACTATGAAGAGGAATATCAAAATTGTACATCAAATAACCTAAAGCAGTATATCAAGAGGGTAAAAACAACCTACACCAACATAAATTAAAAGAAAAGTTATGTGAAGAAAACTAATAGAAATCAATGTGGCCTTGATGCGATCAAATCAAACCACAGAAAATTTAGCAAGTATATTGGTCGATCAAGTAATAAAATAATGAGAAAGGATGTCGAACCCACATCACTAATGAATTTTAGACTCTGAAATCTTATTTGTTAATTTGAAAATATGGGGTTTTAAAAATTATTTTGAAGATATAAGATTAAGGTTTATCAAATTCAAGTGGGATAATTTGGTTAGGGTCAGAACTTTATTTCACCACCTGAACGTGTTAATGGGTTGTTATTGACCTTCCCCTCCACTATTAACTCTTGGATTTAATCAATGAACATGCTTCTGAATATTAAATGGCGGAAGGATTGATTAATATTATAGGACTCCTCTCCGATGACCTAACGATTTTAATCAAAATTTAACTTAAGATGTGAACCACATTAATCCCAAATTAGTTAAGTTAAAATGTATTGAAATCTAGTCATAAATTACTAGGCCTCTCTCAAGTGAATAGCAACCCATAATCTATGAATTCCAAAATTAGATAGACATGAACCCTTGCATCAATCAATCATAAGAAACGACCGGAAGGAAGAACACCAGAAAAATGGCTTGCATCACATTTGAAAATGGACTGCATCCCGGGCTGATGAAAACACGACTCAGTAAAAAGTGAGAGAACACAGACCGAGTCGGTTAAGATCATTGTCGCATTTCTCAATAAATCGATATTATATTCAAAAGAACAGACAAGAAAATGGGTCAAAATGGGTCGCGCAGAGATAACAGAGCCCACGTCGAAGGTCTAAATGGTTCGCTTACTCTGGCGAGTATAAAATAATATTTTATTCAAGTCCGAAAGCACGATTTAAGGAGAGTAAATTAAATGATAATATCTCACGATTAATGCTAATAAAATACTCAATGGAAATTAGTTATATAAAAATCTAATGCAAGGAATCTGATATTGCAGAATAATGTAATCCAAGAATATAACGAGGTTCAGTATTGTTCTTCCCCTAACACAAAATTAACTAAGTCTAAAAAGAAAATATAATACTAACAGAAACTTCTATAGAACTTCGTCTTCGGATCTCTTCTTCTCTCAGCACAACCTTCAGAAATCTGACACCAAAATAATGAGGAAGAGAGAAATTCTAGATGATCTTTGAGGGGAGCCTTTGGGATCTATTTATAAAGAGAACTCTGACTTCAATGCCCTAGATCACACGGTTCAGATTAAGTCTTTATTTCTTCTACCTCACGTCGTAGATTGGGGAACCGTCATAAACTTGGGTGAAACGGTCTGCGTTGTTTAATGAAACGGCCAAATGACAGCTGATTGGAATTTGAGTTGAGCACGGTGTGGAACGCGGGTAGTTTTTGACGTCATTTGTGACATGTGGTGTCTTTTGAATAGCCGAGTGGTTGTTTCGTCATGGAACACGGTTGGTAACGTGAATACATCTGCGTGGCTGAACACAATTCGTTTTGATGGAAGCGTGATCTGTGTTGTATGCTGATGTGTAGAAGTCGATGAGGTTGCCAACACAACCCGTTTTGATAGGTGACACGACCCGTGTTCAATTGTGATTTGGGTATGTGAGTTCGGTTGATTGTGTATTCTTATTTTCTTCATTTTGTCCTTGAAAATCATCAAAAAAAATATTTGTGTAGTTTCTGACTCAACAATAAAATATGATCAGATTTAACGAAATTAATGCATGAGTAGATGCAAAATATTAAAAAAATAAAATGAATTAGATACGTGCAACATGTATTTTTTTGCTCGCATCACGCCTCCTTTGCTACCGGTCTTTAGACTAGGCAAAAAAGTTAGATCTATTCACGATTTCATCAAAATGAGGGGAAGCGAGCGAAAGAGAAAGCATGAAATCATATGAGAGAAAAGACCTCTTGTCTTGGCCACAAAAAGGGGAATCTCCAAGAGGACCTTGTGGTTGCAGAAGGAGAAGTGCCAAAAGGAACTTGTGGTCGCTGAAGGAGAAGCGTCAAGGGGATACTCGTGGCCATCAAAGGAGAAGCGGAATCTCATGAAGTGGCAGAATATGTCTTGCAAGGAAAACATTTCTCATGCTGTATTTTCTTACGGATGGTTGAGTATTTTTTTTTCTTTTGCACTATGGTGAACCAACAAGAAGCATTGATTTTTTTGTTGGTACAGTTGAGCATTAATCGTGACCGTTTAACCAAGTAATTTATAATGGACAGATCAAATTTCATGATCTCACCCTACAATCACAGTTCGTGATCTTACATTAACTAAACTCCATTTCGTTAGTCTATTTATAATATTTTAGATTTATTAAATATTCAACCACTAAGTGTATCAAATATATTTTAAATTAATTATTTAAAAAAAAACTAGTAGTCATATACAAAAGCTTGTCAACCTGCTAGTCAAATAAAAAGAATGGTTTCTAGTCTCTCATGCAGAGATCGTTACCTTGTGTATATTCCACACTCATTTTGCTGGTATATATATATTCAACATCCTTTTCCCGACGTAACATTTTCTTTATAATAGACGTGAAAGAAGATTAATGAGACTATCTTAATCAACAAAATTAATTATAATAGATGATAGGATTACGCAAATATAACAATTAAAATTGATAAACCATAGATGAAAAAAAAATTGACCTTCAAAATATAATTTGTAAAATTTAGGAGACAATAACGCTGAGGCAGATGTAATGCTCAATTTGGATCAAAAGTGGCCCTAACAACAGAATTAGACATGAGAGATCATGATTAACTTGAGAGGATTTGTTGTCGCAGCAGAAAATGCATCGAAATGTCAGAAGATACAAATCATGTTATTCTCAACATCACAAGCCCATACACTTATATTGTACAGATTAATAGATGTACTTAACCTGCTATCATAACAATATTTTGAATTATTTTACAAGGAATTAACAAACTATTCATCACTTGCAGTCTGTTGTATCTAAGTTGAGGCACTCCACACGACCTTTAATTGATACCCAATTTGTTCCCCCTTCAGGAGAGGTCAAATTGTCGACAAATGCACCAAATGGATTGTTGCTAAACCAAATTTCAGAGCAGTTCCTTGAAAACAGACCAAAAAGCAATAAAGAAATATCATGACAGCTTACCGTTCATTTCACCCAGAGATAACAACGAGCAGTACTTAAATGTAAATCAACTGCTAAAATAAGGTGTCCACGTCTGATCATCACCCATCTTACATATGAAAATAAGTACTACCAAGAATGTTAATTTCTCATAAGCAATAGTTGGACATCGTCCGTAGAATGAATATATTTTTCCGCATGAAAAGTAGATAAAAATCAATATGAAATCTCTCACAAGACTTGAAATGCAGACTGGACGATGTACCTACTCATGCCAGTTAAATGGCAGGATTAACTGGAGCAGCCATCTAGGCTCAAACATATCTTGTTCAAAGGCCTTCTCTGTTGGTTGTAAAGTGTTACTATTTTTAATTGGGACCTCGACGCCGATACCCAAATATCATCCGACAAAAGAATCAGAAGCTGCCTTTAGAAATGATAGACAACTGGTGCCTCAGATCTCAAATTTCTTCACCACAAAATTAAATATATGTGAACTGGCTACACAATCATGGGCAGTTTCTGCTATCGTGCGAAAAGCCAGCAGCTCTCTCGCAGCACAAGAATAAAAGAATTGGACAAGAGGTCCACTCTTCTGCACATCTTTAAGCATAGTACATGTACAAACTGTTCATAGCAGCACAAGCGATTGAATTTTCAGTTGGGTGCCATGCTAAATGCAGCAATTTGGTTGTGAAGTCATATGCGTTTCCGTTTGCATCTACTGCTGCATTTTCAGCTCCTGAGTTCATACGAATAATAAACATTAAATAGATATATATGCATGCAGATATTTGGAGTATGAAATCATAATGATACAAATCAAGCCAACAATGTGCATCATTTTTGCAGTCAAAAATCAGTGTTGAACATTTTGGACATCAATAGGGGCATGATGAGGACCGGTTTTAGAAATGCATTTATATTTCAGTGCATTGAGCGGCATAATATTTTACCTATATTTGTGTCAACCCATGCATGCACTACACCCGAAATGGACCACCTTATTGGTCTGTACTGGCAAATAAGTTCTGTCATTCCTATTTATTTAACGCATGTGTTAAGCTCTAAGAATCTCATTTATAAGAGAAAAGTTTGTACTGCTTCATTAACTTTGTAAACCAACAGATGGCCCCATTCCATCTCATCTGTTCACCTAACTATCCAGCCAACATCCTACAAAACTCTCTATCATCCTCTCCAGCAAAACTATTTGAAGTCACTTCCAGGCAAGACATTTCTTTTTTTAAGGCTACAATTCAAAGGTATTTTTTATGAGCTCAGATGTAATAACCTGTACCCCCCCAAGAGATACCGTTGCTAGTCTATATTTTTACCATTGTTTTTACATAAGCTGACCACTGATGTTAGATCACTGTAAAATTCCAAGTATCTTTTTACTTTTTCTTCATTTAACGATTTCATTATGACTCGCAAATCCCCTACTCACAGAAAGGGAAAGCTTTGTAGATGGTACATCAAACCTTGAAGGAAACTATCACAAAGTGGAAATATGTCGCTACGTCCATTATTGTTTGGTACAAATAAATATATGAACTCACCTCGTCTGACAACACGTGTTAGGCTGCTCAGAGATCTCGAAGACCTTGTGGGATTTTGCACTTGACGCCTAGAAAATTTCGAAAGCAAAAAGGTAAGTGAAGGTCTCAAAATAACACAATAGAAAGGATTGCATGAAATGAGTTTGAAATCGTCACATGTATACAAGTGCATTACAAATATCATGTAGTCCTCATTGAGTAAAAGAGAAGAAAAAGCACACTTTTTAATTCTGTCAACTGATTCCTTTCTAAGAGTAATATCCTTAATTCAGCCATCTCTTGCTTGAGTAATTGTGGTAGTTTGGTAGTCATCACAGCGATATGATCAACTTTAATAAGGATACCTAACAATTCTGCATTTTTAGAACTAGTTTATGCACCCCAACTTTTCTAAATTCTTTGTTGTACAAGACCTTTGCCTCCCTCATGATACGGAAAAAAGTAGCCACATGTTTTTGTAGCATAACATGACTTGAGAACTTTCGAAAGACTACAGTGTATGAGCTTAACAACCTCTTCTTATGTTGCCTTTCATCCATCTTACCCCTCACGATGAAGTCAAAGTCTTTAACATTCCAGTTTATCGATTTTTAATGTTTTTGGTTCCTGGTATTACATGTATTGGTGTAGCTACCCATGTTATCAGAACTTGACCTGTCAGTCCAAGTGTTCGGATGGTGAGCCGAGATTCCCAATAAGTAATGGCTCAGGGTCATATCTGGACAAAAAATCGAGCCATGTAGGATTTGTCAAATTTGTAACGAACTGGATCTCTGCACCTTTGTTTCCTTTTTCCAACAAACGTACAATTTATAATTAAATTTTATACAATACTTTGATCTGTATTTATGGTCAAAATCTAATGACTGGTATAAGAATTTAATATTATAGAATTGATATTTCACTTCAAAATGCATATCCCTTAAAAATATTGGGGGGAAAATTTATAGATACAAGTAGTCATACATTTTGCGAAGATTGCAAATTTACAAGTGTGTATAGAAGGAAACTGAAAAGGTATGGGGAAATATAACAGTGAGGATGATAACAAAAAAAATCAAATTGGGGTGTTAAGATGGACAGACAGGCTTGTGTTATATTACTATATTGTAACCCATTTGGACTGTCTTAGGGGTGCTTAGCTAGACAGACAGGCTTATCAGCAAATATTTTAAGAATTCAATGTTTCGTGATAAAAAAAAGCTTTTGAACCGATAAGCCCTTCTTTTTCTGCTTATAATCCCAAAAAAACTAAACAGGGGACACATCTCATTTCTTGGATGACTTATAGATTAGTTTTTTCTTTCTTTTTTTTGAAAAGGAATAAGTTAGTTGAATTGACCAACTAATTACTTATTTGACATCTTTCTAGAAAACTATTTGATGGAAGTCTACTGAGTTCATATACTTCTAAACCCTAATTAAGCTATTCACTTAAATCTATCTACTTAAGAAATAGTATAAAATATTTTTCATTCAGCCTGTCTCAGTTCTAGGCTTTATATAGAGTTCCAAACACCTTGTCTATCAAAAAATTAGCAAACTTAATAAAAGGAAAACTAAGTCAATGGACTATACTAAAGGCCCATGACTAAAAATCAATTACGAGGGCAATAATACTATTCTTGATCTACATCACTATTGTTTAGAGAGTGTGATCTCCATTACTATTACACTAACATAAAATACCTTTAACCACATTTCCGCCACCAACCCCATCGTCTCCCACGTTACTATTACACTAACATAAAACATCTGTAACCACATTTCCACCACCAACCCCATCATCTCTCTCTCTCTCTCTCTCTCTCTCTCTCTCTCTTTCTTTGAAGATAACATCATTGTCGCCACCACCAACCGGTGGGCAAAAACCAAGGGCAGTCAACCTCCCAGATCCAGGAAGCAATCGTCATCGCCTCCTAATGACTCCATTTGGTTGAGGTCTCTAGGTGGTGTGTTTGTGTGCATGTGGGTGTTCGGGGGAGGGGGGGATCCTGTCCTTTCCATCACCATCAGGATGGTACGACCCTCAGCTTACATTTTTTTTTAAAACGAATACTAATTTAATATTGATATAAATATTTAAACAAAGTTAACATAAATATATATATCAAATAATATAATTAAACATCTTAAAAGTTATACGATATAGGTTAAATATTCATATTTTAATTTAATTTTAAGGGTTTTTTTTTAGGAAAGGAAGGACGACTAGAAGGTTGGTAGTCATCCATTTGTATTAAAACCAAAATAGTGAATATACATGCGTGTTTGGAAGAAAGCCAAAAAATGTAAGAAACAAAAGGAGACAGCTATCCAGCAGGTATATGTTGTCTCAAAAATTCCTTGGACACCTAGCTCAATCCCCACTCCCCTATAAGAAAGGAGATGTGGTGTACAATATTTTCCACATAACATCTCTCTCCCCCAAAAATCGTGCGATTACGTTGCAACCAAATCGCCCATACCGTCACCATAGAGGCTGTCCATCTCTGCCGTCAGCCCACGTTGGGCCGTACACAAGCCCGTAGGGAAGCCCACAAATCCTGGGCACATGTGGAGCTGACTCCAGCGAGCTCCATCCGCCGCCAACAGGTCTCTGTCGCAATGGGGCACGTGAAGAAAAGGTGTGTAATGTCCTCATCTGCCATCCCACACAAAGCACATGGCCTGAGGTGCCCATCTCTTTTTATACACCCTGGTAAGGATTCTGCGCCGTCTGAACAACCAACTGAAAATCTTGACTTTGAGTGGTAAGCGTAGGCGCCAAATCCTCACCGAATCAACTTTGATATCCTCTGCACTCGAGCTCATAGGAAGTAACTGTCTGTATACCCAACTCGTAGAATAGTGACCTGCTAGCCACCCACAACTGTCCGGCCGGGAGACATTTGGGTGGTACCCCGAAACCCGATCCCATAATCTGAGCAACTCCTCGAAGCGCTGATCTGATAGCTCTGCTCTGAACTGTGGCAGCCATATACCCCCTCCTATGTGATTTGTCGCTGACCAGCACTCGCCAACTGTTGCCCTCGGTCTAGCTGCAAGGGCTGCCAACTCGGGGAATGATCTCGCTAGTGTCTCGCCTGGCAACCACTGATGGTACCAAAAGGAGAAACCCGCCCCTGAACCTAGAGCCGCAACGAATAGAAGCCTCACCAACGGGACAACTGTGGCCACCCCTCGCCAGAAATGTGATGCGCCATGCTGAGGAAGGATCCGTGACTACAACTTATTATTACTATTAGCACTTCCAATCGAAACACTAAGTATTTTTTTAAGATTAGCTTTCAACACTAGTTACCTGTCAGCATTAGTACTTAACAACTATTTTTTAATAGTAAAGCAACCAGGCCCTCAATCGATTTGAATGAAACATTAACATTTTTTAGTTCAATGTGTGGTTTGGTTCTGACAACACTGATACTCACTGCTTATATGTGGTACAAACAAACATACAAGTCATACAAGCATAAGAATGTCAAGATATACTACACCATATTCAAATGACTCCATCAATTTGAAGTTGTGCCTTGCTCATGAAGCAAATGTGAAAGAAAATTATACCACTAAATGAGGTAATATATTGTACACCACATCTCCTATCAGTTGTCATACACAATGAGTGTATAACAGTTAAGTACAATGTCAACCATCATTTAGTGATGCAAGATTTTTTATGTTTCATGCTTAATTAGATGACAAGACCCGTTGAAACATACACACTTGGTTCCACTATAATGAAACCACCAACATTACTTAAAGCCAATGGCATTATTTTGAGATGGAAAGCCAATGACATTTATTAAGCATGATTATGCTGTTCATACAATATTTACGGAAACATTCATGAAGAAAACATACCTCATTGGATTTTTACTGGCTTCAAGAGTAGTTGCCTCATTGCTACCCGGAACACAGCCAAAAACGCGAAAAAGATTACTGCAGTTGCATCAAAGACAAATATTAAAATATAGCTCCTAGAAAATTAATATTCTTGATGTATTTGAACTCACAGTGATACAATGGATTAGTGGAGAGACCTACCTATAAGAACCAGTTGCTACTCGCAGACCATCTCCATCCATACAACACTCAAATTTGTCAAAGATGGAGTCATTCTCATATAAATCACATAGCTGAAAGGCATCATGGCATATTTAGTGCTTCACGACTTCCTGAGCAATAATAGTAATGCAATCAATATTATATTCATGAAAACACCAGTCACCTTTGGCCTTAAATATTCATGGACTTGGAAAGTTGCAATAGGGCCTGAGTCCATGTTTACATCCCATAGCTGAGGAACACAAAAAAAGTGATGTAAGAGCACTGACAAAAGGAGCAAGAACCAGCATTGTAGTTTCCATTGATGACCTTTCATCCATTCTTTTATTCTGATGGACAAACAAATTAGAGTAGATGGCAGATGTATCAGATTAGACTTTTATGTGTTGTTCAATCTACTACACAGATGGCAGCAGTGTCATTGTTTTAGAGACACTAGAAAGTAGAATTTACATTAACATGAGACCATATATGAGTACACTGGAAACTCCACCTTCATTGTTATAGCATATTTCTATGAAACCAAGCATATTTTATTTAGAGCTAGTCACTATCATTACTGCATAATCCACAGTTAAAGCAAGATGAAACAGATCAAATTGACCGATAGAACAGTAAAAGAAAGAACCTTCAGAGTCATGTAATCACGACTAAGTATATGTCTCCCATTCTTGGAAAATTTAATATCTGATATTGATGCAATAATCTCTGTGAAAAATGACCTCGAACTAGGTGCCTCACGCTCTTCAAACCTGTAAGAAGAATATTTTACCCACAGTGATAAATGAAATGGCGTTTGAGAGAAAATTACTATATATATCATGAGCATATGACATACGAAATTTCCTTCCATAGTCCACAAGAGAGTCACTTACAACTTCGAATAGCGATCGCATAATGCTGATTGACGCAAATCTATAAGCCGGATGGAGCCCTTTGAGCTACTATATGCTAACATGTTACAGTGGGTTGGGTGGAATTCAGCGGATGTTATAACCTCTGAGATATGGAACAATTAGCATCCAAAGAAATAATCACATGACACTCGGCTCAAAGGCAAAAAGTACAGAAGAAAATATGTATATAGACATCAGAACAGTAACCATTTAAAGTGTAAATGTAGCAGAAATATATCTGAAAAGCAAAAAAGAAACATTTGGAAACACAGGCAAACATTAATAGCATGGAGAAAGTGAATTGGCTGTGATTGACCTGATATATAAGACTTAATGCAATCATCAATTCTCCCATATGTGATAATAAATTACTGATATTTGTTGTCTTTGTTACACATCTACATCAGCATTTAACAATGATATACACTAGTCTGAAGATTTAGGATTTGGCGATGGGTCCGAAACACTGATGTAAATCCTTCAGCAGAAGATGCCTTTTGCGTTCACTTCGAACATTGGGAGAACCAGGCGGACAGGAGCTGAGACAGCCATGGATGAGATCATTAGTTGTTACATGGGCTATTTGGCTCCAGAGGAGAGAGGGGCTATGTGGAGAATATGATTAGCCAAATTTTCTTTTTGATTCAGGAGTGTGGGGAAGGATAGTTTGGTTGAGAGGAACTCCACATGCCAGGATGACATTTTCTCTTTCTTTTGACCTTCCGAATATTGTTTTCTACAAATTCCTGCAAAGCTATAAAGGTAGTTCTAGAGTTCAAACTTTGCCTCAAAACAGTTGCTGACTTTGTATAACTCCATAGGACACATTATGGCAACACAGCCTGTGCTTGCTGCTTTTTCCATCATCCAATCCACAATATACGGATTGAAAAACCTTTTTGGAAACCTCTACTTCCGGCTGCTACTCAGCATCCATTAAATCTCTCTTCAATGATCGCTTGCCGATGGGGACATTCAATAGATCTATTGGAATTGGTACTCTGTCAATGGAATATCATCACCCATGGGAATAATATGGCCTGGCAGGCCTTCCCTTTCAAATTGGATCAATGATAGATTTCTAGGTTTCGTCATAAGCCAATCGGTTATTTCCAATAACATAAATCAATAGTTCAAACCACACACAAAGGGTCGGGATAATTACATATGAATCGGTACTGAGAAGAATGTGCCTCTCACCCCAGCAATGGCGGGAATTAGATTTCATGCGCCCAATCTTCATTTTCCACCTAATCGGTTACTTCCAATAACGTAAATCAATAGTTCAAACCGCACACAAAGGGTCGGGATAATTACATATGAATCGGTACTGAGAAGCATGTGCTCGTCGCCCCAGCAATGGCGGGAATTAGACTTCATGTGCCCAATCTTCATTTTCCACCACAATGACTCTCCCTCGTGGAATTAGACCAAGGGGAATATATATACATATATAAATATGTATATGTGGCAAAAATGTCTATGCTGATCCTATATTCCGTTAGCACCTTGCAGCTAATGCTATAAACCGTCCATTCACCTAATAAAGTCTAACAAAATCCTGAGTCTGGTGCTTGCCCATCTTAGAGGACTAAAAAAAAATCTTTGCGACCAGGTGGCAGGTGGCTCACGAGATGCCTCTGCTTAAGCGAGCATGTACCATGACTGTAGCTTTTCACACGAGAGGGGCTCGTGAGTTGCCACTGCTCACACGAGTATGACAGAAGGAAACAGCCTACTGCAATATTGATGCAGCCACTACTTTGATCCAAAAAGTATTTGGCATCTACCATAAAACATAGATGCCATCTGAAATAAACCAAATATTGTGGAAGTATGCAGTGTTAGTAGATCATGCTTGAACTTATTGAGTATAAAAGAAATTCATTTGGGTCAAAACAACATTTAACTGGCATCAAATGAAAAATGATGTTCCATTTCTATAGTCAAAAAACTCAAGAGTCACAATCTGAAGTGATAAGCATAACATGGTCATCGTTACCTAATCATTGAACTAATATATTATCAAAATATATGATCATGAAACAAAGTACAGTCCATGCAGACTGATGTATAAATAATCAAAACATAGTTTGTGAGAAAACAAACTAGGGTTACTTAATACATACCACTTCAGGAGAAAAGTTACATTACAGGAGTATCATGCTAACTTTCTCACTTACTATGGAGCCAACTTAGATAATGAGTAAACTAAAAGACAACACACTATTAAGTACAATCAACTGAAAACTGGTACCAGTTAGATCCTCCATATTTGCAGGCTTCACATCAACAATATTGAAACTTTGGTTGCTAATCTCCAGGTTCCAAAGATTTATTCTCAAATCATCAGCCGATATGAATGTCTCACCATCACTGCGAGGAAAAAAAATCAAATTATTGTTTCCTGTGCACCACTTAACAGAACAGAAACACGCAAGAGAAATTCCAAATGCCGGAGATCAAGATAAAACCATGAAAGGAAAATCATGGTATCTGAATACAAATCAAGAAATTATGAAATAGAATGCGAAACCATAATGCTAAGTCAAAATAATCGAAATATTTTTTTTTTTAAGGAAAAAAGGATGACAGCCGGTGTGGCGGTTGTCATCCAAGTATATATATGTATGAAGGTGTCATTTACAGGTGAAC
>LTAE01000991.1:71566-93797 GCA_001647135.1 Pontederia paniculata | reverse complement strand
GCAACCTCAACCTCCGTGAAATCCTGTATCAAAAAAGAAGATTGTGAGTCAGAAATCTGGGCGACCTCTCCTGGATCCCACCGCCATGGTCCCGTCGGTGAACGCCGGTAGGTCTCCCTGTAGTAGGAGGCCATGGCTGCTCCTATGTTCGCATGCCCGGATATCCTCTGTCCCTGTACCTCAATGTGATCAATCCTGTTCGCCCTTCTGCGAGAGCTCGCGTACATATGGAAAAAGCGGGTGTTGGCATCGCCCTCCCGGAGCCAGGTCTGCCGAGAGCGCTGCCTCCACTCAATCTCCACCTTCTTGTCCTCCTCTTGGATGATCACCTGGGCTCGGTGGCGGTCGTCCATCTCCTGCTGGGTAAGATGGCGGGAATCCTCCACCCGATCACAGCGGGCTATGGCCTCGAGAGCCTCCTCCCTCCTCCGCTCTCTGGTCTCCCGGACCTCCCGTCTGAATGTCCGGAGGCGGGATCGTAACCCATCAAGGCGTGCCACTAAAGTCCTGGTCGCTGTGTCCGCCTCTGGGATCCTCTCCCACTGCTCCGCCACCAACTGATGAATACCCTCCTCCAGAAGCCAGGCTCGCTCGAATCGGAAAAGTGATCGTTGGGGCTGACCGTCATTGGACCGCCACAGTAGGGGGGTGTGGTCCGAGAACGGTCGGTCAAGCGCCTGCACATCTGCCAGCTGGTGTGCCTCGGCTAGCTCCACCGACCCGAGAAACCTATCGATCCTCGAGCGGGCACTCGGTGCGGCGGTGCTCCGCCATGTATACCTGCAATTCGAGGCCGGGAAGTCGACCAACGAGTGCGCATCAATGAAGTCTCTGAACTGCTCAGCCCCGATGTCCCGCCCCTGTCGACCCATCGGTCTGTCATCGATGTCTAGGGTGACATTAAAGTCCCCCGCAACCAGCCACCGCGCATGTGGGAGGTGAGCGCGCGCCCCGCTGAGCTCTTGCCACATGTTATCCCGAAGGGATGCTGAGCAAGGGCCATACACACATGAAACCAAGTAAGTGCTGTCGTCGGAGAGTGTGCGAAGCTGAGCCGTGACACAAAACCTGTCTATCCATGATGCTTCCAAGGCAAGGAGGTCAGACCGCCAACCAATTATGCATCCACCAGATCTCCCCACCGCCGGGAGAGTCAGAAATCCCGACATATACTGGCCTCCAATCTGAGCCCACGTGCTCAAGCAACACTCGCTCAGCTTAGTCTCCTGTAAAAGCACTACATCCGCGTCCCATTTCCTTATGTAGCGTCCAAGGGTCCTTCTTCTCACCGGGTCCCCCAAACCCCTTACATTCCACGTCAGTATCTTCATTCGGATACCACCTCTTCCATCCGGGCCCCTCGCCCGTCGGCCGGTCTGCCCAGCACGCGTCGTGCNTCCAAGGCAAGGAGGTCAGACCGCCAACCAATTATGCATCCACCAGATCTCCCCACCGCCGGGAGAGTCAGAAATCCCGACATATACTGGCCTCCAATCTGAGCCCACGTGCTCAAGCAACATTCGCTCAGCTTGGTCTCCTGTAAAAGCACTACATCCGCGTCCCATTTCCTTATGTATCGTCCAAGGGTCCTTCTTCTCACCGGATCCCCTAAACCCCTTACATTCCACGTCAGTATCTTCATTCGGATACCACCTCTTCCATCCGGGCCCCTCGCCCGTCGGCCGGTCTGCCCAGCACGCGTCGTGCCCAGCACGGGTCAAATGATTATAAATCGAGTTGTAGTGAACTCATTTATAATCATTTGATTAATTTATGATCGCGGGTCATAAACAAATTTACCATATAACTCATAAGATGAATTACTACATGCTCATTGGATTAATTCGATAATTTAAAATAGTATATAAGGACAAACAAATTGTGACCATTGAATGAAGGTGCTGACCATTCGATAATCCAATGATCATTATCGTGATCAAAATCAGTATTTAACTATTAAGATAGATTAATAACTACTCTTGGGATTGGATCAATCAAATGGATAAAATAGAATTCTACGCCCGTGCTACACTGAATGATCTACGACCCCATTTTTATCGTTGCATAATTTCTGACGTATAAGTTTGATGGAGTATTTTCTATTTTTGCTTCTCTTTTCCAGTTCATTATTTAGTTATATTGCTGAAGTTCTCTTTAATGAAGCAAGAGCAACAAATAATAAGTTTATTTTGTTATGAATAATGTTAAGTAATTTCCATGACAATGCATTGATATTGGAACAATTATCACTTTTTCATTTAGTATGGCTAATTCTTCTTCGTAATATTTTGAAGGATGGGCCACTACTTCAAAGAGCTTTGTCATTTTACAGACTAGTGATTGTATGGTTGGTTGGCCTTGTTGGTGGGTTTAAAATGCCTTTACCATCAAGTTGCCCGATGGAATTTGCATGTGTTCCAGAGCATTTTATTGATGATGCCATGGATTTGCTTATTATAACAGCACGGATCCCGAAAGCTTTGGAGGGCTTTGCACTTGTGCGTTTCTTCTAACTCTAGTATTCTGTAATGAGATTCAGTTTCTATCCACTGATCTTCTGATAACTTATAACCAGGATGATTTTCTGAATTTTATAATCATGTTCATGGCAAGTCCATCTCATGTCAAAAATCCGTATCTGAGAGCAAAAATGGTTGAAGTATTGAATTGCTGGATGCCACAGAGAAGGTTGATATTTCCTTTCAAATTAAGTGAAATCTTATTGTTATCTTGGTTGAAAATTTATTAAGTTGTTGTACATGAATAACTGCATCTTTTTCTATGTTTTTTTTTTCTAGTGGTTTCGCGACTACAGCCTCTCTTTTTGAAGGTCACCAATTATCTCTCGATTATCTAGTTAGAAATCTCCTGAATCTATATGTGGATATAGAATTCACAGGTTCTCATACGCAGGTAAATGACTTTTAGTATTGTTTTAGTTTAGTGACTTCTTAATTTTGTGGAAGATGGATGTCTCTAATTATCTTAAATATTTTTATTGTGTTCAATAAAAAAACTCTCGGCAGTTCTATGATAAGTTCACAATTCGTCATAACATTGCTGAGCTGTTAGAGTATCTTTGGAATGTCCCTAGCCATCGCCATGCATGGACAAAGGTACTCTATTCGATGCTGTAACTGTTATTCATTATTCTATATGTCATGTAGCATAGATTGACCACTCTGTGTTGAAATGAATAGATTGCAAAGGAGGAAGAAAAGGGAGTCTATTTGAACTTCTTGAATTTCCTCATCAATGATAGCATCTTTCTTCTTGACGAGAGTTTGAATAAAATTCTTGAACTCAAAGAAATAGAAGCAGAGATGGCTAATTCCACTGAATGGGAAAGGAGATCCGTCCAAGAGAGGGAAGAAAGAATGCGCCTATTCCATTCACGAGAAAATGTATGCTCCAATTAGTCTTACACTATTTCTAAATGAGATCCTCTAATGGCTAGAGTTATTGACTTGGTAGTCATTGCCTCTAACTCTTGTGTCTGCAACTTCCGTTATAGATTGTGCGCTTTGATATGAAGTTAGCAAATGAGGATGTTGGGATGCTTGCATTTACATCAGAACAAATTCCTTCACCTTTTCTACTTCCAGAGATGGTGAGTGATTTCATTTTTTGCCTGTGAAAATAAATTCTGTGGTGAACTTTCATGAACATGTACTAGTTATTGATTCTATCGATGTAGACTTGTTTAGGCTTATTGGAAAATGTTCACTTCATCATTTAATCCTTCTTAGAAGGATCAGTGAAAAATGCTTGTTAGTATTTGAATTGATTTGCAACACCAGCCCTTGAAAGAAGATTTGCAACATCAGATAAACTTACTGCTTGAAGCTTTTAATTTCACTAAATATGCAAAAGAAATTACTTATGTCAACCAATAACAGTTCTGATGAAGTAAAAATATGAAGCTGTCCGAATCTTTCAACTTGTAATTTTGGTTTACCATTATGTGTCCTTGCATATGGATGGATTATGCATAACAGAATCATGTCTACTTTTGGTTCTTTCTGAATCATTATTGTATAAATCCTTCCATTATTTCAGGTGGAAAGAGTGGCGAACATGCTGAATTACTTTCTTTTGCAACTTGCTGGCCCTCAAAGGAAGTCTCTCAGTGTTAAAGATCCAGAGAAATATGAATTTAGACCAAAGCAATTACTAAAGCAAGTAAGTAGCCAAGAGACCTTGTGGATTACGTCCCCCTTAAAATATATTACTTGTCCCACTTCCAAATAAGACTAATTTATATGTGATTCATGTGAAGATTGCTGAGATTTATGTTCATATTGCGAGAGGGGACAAAGAACACATATTCCCTATTGCAATATCAAAAGATGGACGTTCATACAATGAGAAGGTATGCTTTACTACCTCACGTGTGCTCAAACGCAGGAGTTGTCTTGTGAATCTTGCCTCTGTGATGCAATTATTGACATCTTGAGAACTACTTGCAGCTGTTTGCTTCTGCAGCAGATATTTTGTGGAAAATAGGAGAAGATCCTAGGATCATCGAAGAGTTTGTTCAACTTGCTCAGAAAGCCAAATCAGCCGCATCTGAAGCAATGGATGCCGAGGCTGCCCTAGGTGATATACCAGAGGAATTTCTTGATCCAATCCAGGTTTGTGTTCATATTTTGTACGAGTTTTGTTCCACTTTAAATACATAAAATGCACTCAAATAAAGGAGAAGATTACCTGGTTACTGTAAAATGGGTTTTTAATTTCTTAAACCAAAATAAAAATGAAGTTTAACTTCATCACCCGAACAGTTTAAGGACTCTTATGAATGTTGTAATTTTGATGTTTTTGTTTCAGAGAGAGTACATCTCTGACATCTTATGAGAAGGATGCACGTCAGGTGCAAAGGAGATGGGATACATGATATGAGGAATAGCCTTTGTCATATTCCATATATATTTCATTGGACTTAAAAAAAATTATACGAATGAGTTATCCACAAGTGGGGATATAGTGCCCCCACATTAATTTTTCAATCTAGCCCTATTAGGTGAATGATATTGTCTTAACTTTCTGTTTTTTTTAGAGTGTCATATTACTTCTTCTCTTCAATATTAGTAGTGTTTTACTTTCTTGATACATCTTTACACCAGCAATTGGTGGGTCCTTACATAACTTGTAATTCTCTTACCTCTTTGCTTTGCTTTTTGAACATTGAATTCCAATCAAGTTGTCACGCTAAGTGTGAGGGTTGCATTTGTTGCTTCCGTTAACTGTTGGATAGAATATCTTTTGCTGTATTTGCTCAGGGTGTTAATATACAATTGATTTGTTCATTTGCTCATGGTGTTAATATTACATGTCTCATATTTGTATCCATGAACCATTTAGAGTTTAATATTTAGATTTACAAAGTTGACTTGTGGATGCCTTCATTGATGCTATCCAGTGGATTGAGTCTATACTGGATAATAAGATTTCATATCATACTGGTTTCTTGATGCTATCTATTTGCTTGAGTCTGTATTAACAATATTTCATCTCACAGTACACATTGCTGAAAGATCCAGTCATCCTGCCTTCTTCAAGAGTAACGGTAGATCGAGCTGTCATCCAAAGACACCTTCTTAGCGATAATGTAACTTGCCATTCTAGCTTTGTAAGCTAATTACAAAATCATTATCATTTCTGTGATACTGAGAATACATTTTGGATATTATGTGCAGACTGATCCATTCAACCGGTCACATCTCACCCAAGACATGCTAATTCCCGACACAGAGCTGAAGCAAAGAATTGAAGAGTTCATCAAAGGTCGTGGTTTGAGAAAGCATCATAACTTGGAAGAGGCCAGTGGTACAGCCAAAGATGATAATATGATTGAATAAAGACATACTGATGTAGACCATCACCTCCGTAGAGTTGTCAATGGACCACTGCAAATGAACTAATTTGTTCTCCTACTTAGTCATGCCCATGAATCCTTTCATTAATGAATGTTCTTCCAGGGCAAAAATGAAAAGGGAATTATTTTACAGAGCATTTTATGGGAAAATATACCAATTGTAACTTGTTGAACCTTTTGTTGTACAGTACTAATAAATTCTATGGCCTCCCGTTTTCACTTCATGGGGATCCCTGGTTTCTTGTTTTTATGTAGGTATAATGTTAGTTAGAGATGCTAAAAATATCAGCAACATTTGTGCGAGAGTAGTCTTTCAATTTTATTTGTGCATACTTTCTCGAGTGTCTTATCCAACATCTTTTTTGGAGAAAAATAAAAGGTCGCTTATCAAGACTTAGTTATCAAGCAGTTTACTTGTTTATCGTTAATAGCATCACTTTATTCAGGCATGCAACAACATATTCCTTAAGCCCAGTTGTGATATTTTGTTTCCTCTTAGTTAATTTTGCTTAAAATAAGTTTTGAAGTCAAATGAATGATAAAATACTCATATATAAGAAAGTAAGAATGTACAATTTAATCCCATTATTTTACGTATGACATTATAGTGTATGGAAGAGGAAAATGAAAAAAAAAATACTGAAAGAATTTGTTCCTCCTTGATCTTTCTCTAATTTTGGCCAAGCCTAATTCATTTTCATCAAATAAAAAAACCAAAATATATCTTTTGAAACTTCACATAAACACAACCTTCGAAGATAATGAGTTAACGACTAGGTTTAATTTTCCAGCTTTTGTCAAACTAATTTTTTTTTTCTCATGGTGTTATCCCTGTTCTTCAAGAGCTTAGCTCATAAGAAGGGATGACTTCAAAATTCGACAATCCCATTATCGCTAGCCAAATTAAACTTTTCTCAAAGTATTGAATTTGTTTTGACAGAAAGATGTACCAAATTTGGAGTGCCAACATAACACAAAAAATATATATAAAGAGCCGAATCTGATCGGTAGTGAAATTATATAATACATGAAAACTTAGAAGTATATATATATTTTTTGAAATGATTATTTGCACATGTAAATTTATCATGAGATTAATATTTATCTCTTAATCTAAATAATAATCAAATTTATTGAGTTCCATTTTTAATTTTTCTTTTCTTATATAAAAAACTATAAATATAAAAATATTATTCTTTTTAACTGTTTAAATTTTTAAAATTAGTAATAACATATTTAGTTTAACAATGTTCAACCATGGCTCATCATTGGATTTTGATGCAATATTGTTTATCTACATATGCAGATTTTTTATGTTTTGGACCATCATGGAACCTTAACAAGAGATGCTTGATTCATGTGAAATAAAACTGACTTCGACAGCGTCAAAGATGAAGCACAAGTGTTTGGCTCAAGGAGAGATCCAAATACCAAAACCAAGTCTTTCTTCTTTTATTTTTCTTCAGAAGAAGGAAAAAGAAACTATTTATAATTGAGCAACAAGCTAATAATTGATACTTGCTGAGCACTAAAACTCGAAAATATATAGGAATAATAATACATAATCAAACACGCACATCCCCTGATCCCTTTGGTTATATGATGGAGATGTTGTGCTTAAGCCTAAAACTACTGCGGCATGTGGCGACCATGGCCACCACCCTGCTGCTGCTGCTGCTGCTGCAGCTGCAGGCTGCTGCCATTACTGAAAGGAACACTGCCGACCTTGTTGGTGGCGCCGCCGTCGGCCTTCACCACCACCTCCGTCAGTCCGACCTCGGCCTTCTTCCTCTCCTCCATCTGCCTCTTCGTCGATTTGTAGTAAACGGCGTACAGCACCAGCTGCACCACTGCAAACATCACTCCCAGGCCATTCGGAATCTGCATGCATGTAACACTAAGTACTTACACGGGTAATGCTAATAAAAGATGTAACAAATGAAAGATTTTGTTCATAATTAGACCACCTGTTTCAGTAATTTTTTCGTTTGGAAAAAAATCAGAAAACAAAAGTAAAAAGACTAGTTCAACTTTTTTTTATCTTGTACTTTAATGGTCTTTTTGGCCACTAGTTAACAACATGACGAAAAGTTGGTAGATGATTACAAAAAATTAAAGTTGTAGAACTGTTGGGAAGCAACTACTTTCATGTATTATACACACATGTACGCAGGACAACGAAAAGATACATCTATGAAGACAGGCCTACAACTCCATACATATAACTTTGGCTGACACAAGCATGCAACCTAAAGGCAAACATATCTAGGAATAAATTCTCACACCTAAAATGAGACACAGGAGATTGCTTAAACAAACACAAGTTTAGAAAGCATGGAGAGAGAGAGAGAGAGAGAGAGAGAGAGAGAGAGAGAGAGAGAGGTCTTACAGTGATGTAGAGATCAAAACGAATGAGGGCGTAAACAGTCCAGCAAAGGCCGTTGAACAGGGAAGCGAGAGAGATGGAGAGAGGCATGTACTCCACGCTCTTGGTCGTTATCACCATTTTCTGCATCATATATAGCACATTAATTCGTTCATCCAAAAAAAAAATATGATCTATTAACTTTTTTTCTATGATTTACTAGTATTAACAGTGGTGTTTACATATTATAATATCTAAAGCCAACATGCAAGGCGACACATGTATTAATAGTGCAAGTAACTGCTAAAACAAACACTTGATGCTTCCTTGAAATGATCTTTATCTTTGTGATATAATTAACAAGAAAGAGTAACTGCATGTTAATACATTTAATATGCCTAAAAGGAAAAAAAAGGACCCATAAGTTTACATGGTTCTAATGTATGCATTGTTATATTTGGTACGCGAAAACAAGTTCATGCATGACTGAATCAGTTGGCATAATTTGATCAGGCGTCCGGCCACGTACCATGACGGAGAGGGGGGCGGCGTACATCATGATGCAGAAGGAGACGCAGAGGATGCCGACGACCATGGAGCGGCGCTGGTGCGTGTGCTCGAGGGTGAGGACGAGGAGGGCGACGACGGCCACGAAGGCGAGCTCGAGGAGGAACATGGCCAGCACCTTGAGCCGCTTGTGGCCCTGTGAGTAGGAGAGGAACAGGAAGATGTAGGAGAGCTCTATGAGCGTGCCGGCGCCGTTGATGGTGATGACCAGCATGCTGTTCGGGTGCACCATCGGCAGCCCGTACACCACCCACATCATGCAGTTGAGCAGGGTCGCCAGGTACGGCATGGCCGAGAACTGCTCCACCGACCCCCTCTTCCATATCCTCACAAACGTTGGCCTGCATGTTCCACATGATCAAGAGATCAAACAGTGTTAGATATGATTTTTTTTTCTAGTGTATAATTCAATCAGATTAATCTCAGTTGCATGTAGTTGCTTACACTGGTGATAAAAATAGCCCCAGTGCAATTGCATTGCCTGCAAAAGAGGAGAGAGAAAGGAAATGTCACACCTAAAGCATACAGTCAAGGCCAGTTAATTCTTCTACAGAAACCATGAAAAACAAGAAAGAAGTGCAGGGATCAGGAACATAAGGATCGAAATGAACACATTTCAGAATGAAAGCTCATCATGCAGCTGTAACCCACCTAAGATCCCAACTGCAGTCCTAATGGATTCAGAGGAAACCATGGCTGCAAAAAAATTGTTTTCCAACTGTTGAAGAAAGATGAATCCACACAAGGAATTGGCCTGAGAAAGAAGGAGGAAGATGAGGAAATGGTGCCCAAGGGAAGCTGATGGGGGGCTCCTTAAATAAAGGATTCAAGTGTGAGGCAAAGAGGGCTTGAATTATTTTTCAAAACTCTATCCAAAGTCTCATAATCTGGTTGGCTTTGCTCGTGTGACATGTAGCGAAGGTGCCACAGATAGAGTTGAACACTTGTTAAAGGGTGCAATTAAGATAGAGAGATGAGAGAGAGTGTGTGTACAGGAGATATGGAGAAATTTGGCACAACATTCAAGAATTCAAAACCATAGTGCTCAACCACCCTGTCCATGTTTCAGGCTGTGATTGCATGCACGCCATGCATGGGTCTTCAAACAACAATCTTTTCAGCTTTTTTTACCTCTCTCTCTCTCTCCCCGGCAGCTTCTGCTGCTATTTCACACTTGCCCGAGCGTGCGGCCAATTGGCAAACCGGAGCATTTATATTGCAGGTTGGGACACGGCGGTGCATGCAGTTAAAAACCTCCTTCTTCTCCTCATTGTGCGTTACGAGTCTTATCCACTGCCATTTATTTGTGCCAACTGAGATATATATGAACCCCCCAATCATATTAATTATCACTTATCTCTCTCTCTCTCACTCTCACTCCTCAGAAATGTCAGACAGAGACTTCAAAAAGAAGTTAAAATTTATGTTTCTAATTTTCCAATTTAATATACTTTTTTAATACATATTTTTTTGTTATTTGTTTATACATATGAAGTATATAACATGCATGGATAATATCGAAATGATGAAACATGTAAATTATAGAGAGGGGCCTAGGGAAGGTTCTGCCACGTGTCAATTGGTGGGAGCCACACCTATGGCGATGCTGTCATGTTGTGCATGGCGACATTGGATAAGAAATTTGACAGTCAATTTTTTTATCAAAAGTCAACATATCCGACTCGGAATGTAACAAACTAAGTCAATACTACGTACATGTTGGCAGGGCAGGTATTAGAATCACAGAAACAGAAAACATATAAATTTAAAAAAAAAAGGTTAAATAAGGAAGAGAAAATCTTACATAAAATTGTATATCCTTAGACTATTAATTTTAAGTCGTAACTCACTTTAAGTAATTTTTTATCATCATTTAAGATTTTATCTTAATTAATTTATATCGTTTATATCTGACTTTAAAAATCTATTTGAATATACAATAATTTTAAAACATTTAATTGTTACCTGACAATATTTTTTATTAATAAATTATTTTATAAACAAATGATTGACAACAAAATAAGTAAAAGATATTGTTAATTATTTATTTCTATCTCTTTTTTTCTTTCTATTCATTTTATAATAATATATTTAAAAATATAATTTAACAACTTAAAAAAATTTACGTCTAAATTTTTTAAAACGTCGAAAATTTTTATAAAATTTTCAAACGGGTCATAACAAACAAAATTTTCAGCTCCGTCGAATTTGAAATTTGTTGAAGTAGAAGAAATTGCTTGTAATTAAAATGTAAGGTTTTGAATAGTAAAATGTGTGAAACGATAAGAAATAGAAACCGCCTCGTTTCATGGGTCATGTTTGTCAAACCTTAATAAACTCGAAGGCGTCATGAAAATTAATAGTAAAATAAAAGAAAAGGATAGGCATCATCTACAACTTGGATAGTGTTCTGTTGTATTCCATAAATGGCATGCAACCTCTTGTTCCCATGGAGGAGAACGTTTCATTTCGGCCTGATAAGTTTCATCAAATTTAATTAATTTAATTTTAATTTAGAGTACAAGTGATAAATTTTATACCTTTTTTTTTCTCGCTCATA
This sequence comes from Pontederia paniculata, assembly GCA_001647135.1. Classification (NCBI taxonomy): domain Eukaryota; kingdom Viridiplantae; phylum Streptophyta; class Magnoliopsida; order Commelinales; family Pontederiaceae; genus Pontederia; species Pontederia paniculata. The sequence goes on along the minus strand of LTAE01000991.1, from coordinate 82,427 downwards.
TCTTTTCTTTATGAACATACTAACCATTTCAATCAAACATCCCAATGAATAATCGATTCAAATGATAGTAAATTGAAGTTGTGGCCACAAAACTAAATTCCGAAATTACTAAAACTTAAATAAATTTAAGCTCTATTTATTTTGATAAATATTTTTGTTTACTTTTTGTCATCAATCAAAAGGCACTCTTATTAATTGCTTTAAAACATAAATTTTCCTTTTCATATTAAAAAACAGCTTTGTCATTCAAGATAATTTTCTTATATATATATATATATATATATATATATATATATGTATGTATATATATATAATTACTTTTCAAATTCATTGGTGAGAGGATAATGGATCATTGAATGGTGCACAAGGAGACAAAGTTATGTATTAAATTGCCCAACGTCCGGTTGCTAAATTCAACGGATATTTTTGGTCGGTCACCTAAAAGTAAACTTCAGTCAACATTATCTTTCCCATTCTGATCCTCCGTTTATATAAATTTTATATTTTCTGTTTGTGTTGATGGCGGCAGTTCAAAGTTTGTTTTGCTAGTCACCCATTGAATATTAATTTTCTATTTTTTTCCATCATAAAAGAAAATTTCTGATTTTCATATCAATCTAATATAAAAACTATTAATAAATTAAAAAAACATAAGGGGTATGCAAGTTTGTTTGTGAAAATAGAATTAGAACTTTTTATATGTACGAATCGAAAGATATATCAAATATAACATATCGTGATTAATTTAATTTTAAAATATTAAATCGATATGTCATTTAACAAAATCAGATCGAAATGGACTTGAGCTTACTTCGACGTGCATGAATTTAATTGGACCGTCATATGATAAACAAGGTATCAAATTTAGGGATTAACATCCTCGTCCAATATGATATATATCAGGCACGGAGTTATAATGGTGTATAATGAATTGGAACACACGAATCAAATTTTTGAATGATATGGCCTGGTATATATAAATAATTTGTTAATTTGTGCATCATCATCATCGTAATGCTATGACTAACGCGGAGAGAGAGAGAGAGAGAGACACCAAATTGGGCTTGCATTTTGGACCAACATTTAATGAGTGACCTCACAAGATATATATATATATCAACAAAAGAAATGTTAAGTATATGATCAGCAAATTAAGTTCTAATTCTATGTTCTTTCCATTATTATATAATATTATAAAACATATGTAACTTTTTTTTTTTTTTTTTGGGTACCCCTGAGGGGCCCCCGGTGTCCAGGGCTACTAGCACCTGACTAATCCGGAGTCGAGGTGAAAGAGCAGAAGTGGTATTCCTCTGGCCAAATTGGCGACTCCGGGGCTCGAACTCGGGGCTACTAGCTCCCGGTCCCTCAACCCGGGACACACCCCTGCTAACCAGGTGTGCCAACCAAACTTGGTTTATATATATATATATATATATATATATATACTAAGAGGAACCAGAAATATAGAACAAAATTAACGTCATGCAATCTGCACAACACAGAAATTGATGGTAAAAGTTAAACCATGTAATCTCCCTAAGTTTTGCTGATCTTTCCAAAGTCGGATAATTGATTTTTTTTTTCTTTGACTACCTTTACTCCTTTTTAGATGAAAGTGTTTAAGGGACAATAATTAAGAATTATTCTTGGCATGCATGAATGTACATCAGATAAGGATGCAATTTCACTTGATGTAGTGAAGACAATTAAATAAGCAACATTGAAGCATAAAGAGAGTGGGACTCAAATGTAATGAGCCCATTTCTGGTGCTACTGAAATGGGGGTTCAAAGATGATCAGATCTTATCCTTGCAAGTTTGCAGGGTGAACAAACATCATATAAATCAACTGTTCATCAATGCATGTTCTTGACACCAACTAAAACAGAAGCTTGTTATACCAGCAAGTTTCTGCTGAACTTGTTCGAGTCGCGAATGCAACTATCAAGGGATCTCGTAATAACTTTAATGCAGCTTTTAGCCCATCACATAAAACCACTAGTGAGGAGATCGATATTTATTTTTTTACCAAGAATTCCAACCTCATGGCCTATTAATGCTGCTTTAATACCATGTTATAAGAATTTTTTTTCCTTTGATGATCTATGTGATGAGTTGAGGTACACCAAAGTTGTAAATATAATTACAAAGAAGTTTCTAATATAAGTTTTGGTTAAGATGATTAAATCATTTAATTTAACAATGCATATGGCTGGACCAACATATCAAAATAGTATATCACCAGTGGGATATTACAAGCTGAACATAAAGTGCTCTTGTGTAAGCTTAAAACGACAGGATATGCGAATATTAGAAACTAAAGAATGAATTAAGTGCAAATGGACTAAAACTTTGATATGGAAAATAATATATTTTTTAAAATTTTAAACAGAATTGGTCATGTTGATTTTATGTACAATTCTTGTACTATTTTAGTATTTTATGAGTTATTTCTTTTCTAGTCTCGATAGCAATAGTTATGTTGTGCTTCGACAAAACTAGATGGCCTTCGTTTAGATGGTCGAGTTAGAAGGAATTTGATTGGCAAATGCTACTTTTTGATATATATATATATATATATATATATATATTGAGAGAGAGAGAGAGAGAGAGAGCTTTTGCACAAATTTGCCCAAAGTCTTTCTTTCCAGGTTAGCATGCAATCAATAGTAGCTTTTCCACTAGAGAGCTTTCCAAATATAACAGAAGCAGCTGCAAACGCCCCAACATTAGTTCCCATGTGTAGCTCATGATGACAACATGATGAAACTCCAACTCGTACAACGGCGTCATTTACAAGTTATATATGATCCATATTGCAAGTGGGGGGCACCACTCAATTTAATTTCTCGTCAATCTGATTGCTTCATCACCTTGACACAATTATATATAAATGTGCATTAATATCGTCATAGGAATGAAGAAACAAAATAAGTGATGCTCTCATACTTCATTAAGTTCATCCATCACAGTTTCTTTTTTGTCTGAAACCATGTTTCATATTGATTGTAGAGGCAAAGTTCAGAGTTCAGACATTACCAGACTGACATGTTTGCCAAACCCAATCACAGATATTTATTCCACCACAATACAGGCGTCTTGCACAAGTATGTTCATCGGATTCACTCGTGACACATACAGAAATAGAAATTGAATCGAAAGGCCCAACAAAAAAATTTGAAGAATACATTAGAAGCTCAAACAAATAAAAAAAACACCAGTTTTCCTATGCTGACATCTTTATACATCCTCTTTTATATTACAACATGAGGCCAACACACCAAGGCATCCATCAAGACTTGAAACCCAAGGCCGACCACCTTCTCGTAGTCTCCTTCTTCACCCTCTGCGAATTCGTAACCATAAGGTTCTCCAGAGACTTTTGCTTCCTATTTCGAGATCTTCCGGCTTCTTTTAGGAGCTCGGCCAGCCGCTTCTTCTCATCATCCACATCAGGGTTTGCAGTCCCAAGTTTCTCTTCTCTGGCCTTCACCACGTGTTCCAGCATCTCGATCGCATCATCCACCCTGTTTTGCAGATGAGTGCCAAAAGATTAAGAACATAAAAATGTTTCATGGAGACTAGCAGCACCAAGTTGGACAGTATAAAATGTCAAACCAGAAGCAGCATATGAGCTTCAATATCACACTTTAGAAATGAAAACAGACAAGGAAATGAACTGATTGTATTGGCAAAGAGACCTGATACTAAACAGAAGATAGTTTTACCAATTAGCAATAGGCTACCAACATTAGCACAAGAAGTCACTGGATCACTTGAATTTGCAGGGATTATCTTATTAATAGACACATTACATACTGCTTAAGACCTACTTACCAGATTTAACATCATTACAGAAAACAGACATATATCCTATCCAAGATAAATGAAACCAAAATAATGCAAGATTGAGATTTGTTCTCTTTTTTTCCATCTGAGATGAGATTCATTCTGTATTTACCTGGCTTAATAAAGGATATCTACTTATGCACAACCTTATTTTGATTATTATGGCTGCTTGCTAAAATTGAAAGCAAGCTTTCTTCTCAAACAATGCTGTAGAACGTTTCTTATAGATGCTTAGCAAAATAAAAAGGAAGCTTTCTTCACAAACAGTGCTGTAAGATTAGAACATTGGTCGGAATGGTTGGGGACTGCTTTCAATTTCATGTTTTATTCTACAATCGATCTTTGACTTCCATGCTTTGGGAGACAAAATATGATGAGAGAAGTGATAAAAGAATATGACGAGAGAAGGTAAATCATGAAAGATTATTTAACAGATTAATGTGCCAGAAGCCATCAACAATATATCTTTTGTGAGGATCCAATGGGCACTACAATGTGAAATTTGCATCATGCTGTTGTGCCCATCTGATCCTTACAAAGTAAGCACTGAGCTAAGTGGCATATCTTCAAATGGAATTCTTTTGATTAGAACAACATATCAAATTATAAACAATCTCTTTCAGTATTGCACAAATCTGAAGTTCTCTAATGAATCATCAATTAATGAAATCTTAGACTGAAAAGACATCCATTCCATATTCAGGCCATCAAATACATATTGCAAAACAGTGCAAAGATGATATCTTTTCCGTTGGTTATACAACCTTTTTCTAAGAGAAGTTAAAATACAAGTTCAAGCTGAAAAACTGTAGTACTAGATGCCAAACAAAAGATGATGAACTCACTAGATTTATATGTTATACAAATTTCCACCATCTATAATTTTCTATGTCCCCCTAAGATATAAAACAATGGATCATACATTACCTTTTGCTAAATCGATGAAAAGCAGACGAAACTAACGGCTAAAAATATACTTTTCACAGGAGGCTCACCACAAAAGGGGGTTGCAAAATCATAAAATATTAACATGATTTCATGAGGATTATATAGCTGTTGGACTAAGTTATTATCTGGTCCAATAGAGATAGATAGCTTCTAGAATACTTAAAAAAATAAAATGAAAGAGAAGAAACAAACTACATGCTTGTAAAACAACTAAAAGGCAGATTCTAAATGAGTTCATGTAATGCACTTGAAAGAATAGGAAAATCCTTCAAAGAACAAACAAGCAACTCCAACACAAGGATTCGTTGGGACATTTGGCATAGTCTAGAAAAACAAGATGAAAATTACGTAAAAGTTTTTTTAGGGGCAAAAATTATGTAGAAGTTCAGATGGAATTTAAAGTCCAAGAGACACATAAACTACAATGTCTAACGTGTAAATGTGTCAAACCGGTGATGGCTCTAAGAAGTTCAGTAGATGAGCTTTGAACTTCTATTTACTAACTTTTCTTACGGAGGATATTTCAATTGGATTCTACAATGCATCATGATCAAAATAAAATTTGTGAATTTGTCATGAAAACAAGAATTAAAACTAAATTAAAAGTTTTCATACCTTCCCATGGCATCATAAGTAGCCGCAAGGTTGCTGTAGACACCAAGAGTATCAGGATGGATCGATCCGCACTCCTGCTCCAGGATCGTCTTTGCTTCCTCAAAGAGTTCAGCTGCCTCATCAATCTTAAACAGCTGGACACTTGCAAGCGCCATTTGGTTCAACAACACCCCAAAGAATGCAGACTTCCTCTCCCCGCTGGCCCTCAGCTTGGCCACAGCACTCTCAAATGAGGCTCGGGCTTCCGCATAGCTCCCAACCATGTAGTACATGACACCCATCTGCGCCTCAATCCCGGCAACTGTGCTCCATTGTCCGGGGGCATCCTCTAGTAATTTCAGTGCCTTCTGCAACTGCTTGAGGGACTCATCAGGCTCAGTCATGGCTTCATAGATGGCCGCAATCTCCATGAGTCCGCCTGCGATATCCTCATTGGATGTTCCAGGTACTGGCTTAGCATAGATGCGGAGAGCATTCTCGCAGTAGGACTTGGACTCACGGAGCTTTCCGGTCTTGTAATAGAGGTCTGCAAGGCGGACAAAGACAGAGGCCACAGCAGGGTGGTTGTCCCCCTTGGTGGACTTGAAGACTGTGAGAGCTTTCTGGTAGGAGAAGACAGCCTCATCAAAGCGGCCAAGAGAGAGGTAGGTGTTGCCAATGGACACGTCAACAGAGGCGACATCTGCATCTTGGCCTTGGGCGATCATAGCCATAGAAGCAAGCACGAGATGCTCAAGGGCGGTCTCAGGATCACCCTTGGCCTCGCAGACAAGGGCCATGAGGCGGCGGTCGGCGGCCTCCTCAAGGGAGGCCGGAGCGCTGTGCTCCCTGTGGATATCGAGCGTCCTCTGGCACAGGCGCTCCGCTTCGTCAAACTGCATCGCCTGCATGTGTGCCTCTGCCAAGTACCTGCACATATTTGATGATTAATTCATTTCAGCTTCTCAATCCGGAATCAAAGAGTTGCACGTATCCCGCGCACCAATGCTCAATTCAGGCACTGTACACGTTAAAACAATTGAGGAGCGCCACCACCGCCGGAGAAATCTACCGGAAGTATGCACGAAGAGAGACAGACGTTATGTGTGCTTGCTTGCCTTTCGGCGCCCCTTATGACGTCATAAGGAGCTTTGCCAGCATCTTAGGACGGTGCAAAGGCTATGGAGAAATGGGAAAGATGAACTCACCGGCAGGTTTCGGCGACGCGAGGGTCGTTCTCGCCCAGCGCCTCCGTCTGGATCTGGAGCCCTTTGCTGTAACACGCTATGGACTGCTCCATCCGCCCCACCATCGCGTGCGTATCCCCGAGCTGCATGTACCCGGAGAACGCCGCCAGCGCCTGCTCCGGCGACCTCTCTGAGGCGGCCGCCGCATCCCCTTCTGTCCCTTCCGGCGCCGGCTCCCGCAACGCCTCTACCACGGAAACCGCGCGTTCCAGAGCCGCCACGGCCTCCTCGTGCCGCCCCAGGCTGCAGCAGATCGCTGCGGCCACGTGCAGGCTCATGGCCAGCTCCAGGCTGCGCTCTTTGCCGAACCGCTCGAACGACCTGGACGCCCGAGTCGCGTACTCCAGCGCCCGGATCGGCCCCTCCCCGGAGGCTATCGCGTCCCGCGCCAGCTTCAGCAGGAAAGGACCCAGATCCGGGTTATCCAGCGCCGCGTCGTCGTCGACTCCAGCGAGCGACGCAAGAGGGGACGGCCGCGCAGCGGCCGCCGCTCCCGGTGTCGTTGCCCCCGAGGTCGAGGCTCTCTCAAGGGAGAGCCGGCGTTTGGCGGCGGCAGAGGCGGAGGAAGGGGACGGGGTGCCAGGTTTGACGCGGGAGGAGGAGGCGGCGCCGGCGCTGGGGGAAGGGGTGCCCTTCTTCGGGGCAGGGGACGAGGGCCGAGCTTGGCGCGGCTCCGGGGTGCCGGCGGAGCGACGGATCTGGGACTGGTCGCCGGCGACGGCGGGGGACTCCGGTACGGCAACGCGGAGCGGCGGTGCTTCCGGCGGGGCGACGAGGCCCGGCATGGCGGCGGCGGCGACGACGGCGAGATTGAAATTGGATCTACAACTCGGTGTGGAAGGCGAAGAAGAATTAAAACGAAGCGTTTATTTTAGAAGAAGAGGAAGACGGAAGGGAAAAAAAATCTAAAAATAATAAGTAAATTATTGCTTTATATTTATTTCTTTTACAGGTAGAGGAAATAAGGAATTATTCCAAAGCGATCTTTTATTCGCTTCGAAGCCACTTCTCATGTCCACTTTTATTAAATTAAATATTACTATTAACAATTAAAATAAGTTGTTATAACTATGACTGTTCTCGCCTAAAAATTGCATTTATACCATTTTTTTTTTGCTTCTCTTCTTACTCTTACCTTTTATCCCACTGACGCTTCTGGATCTTATCATCCGTCGGATCGGAAATGGACGGACGGAGATCTCTATCACCTCTGGATGGATCAGCTGGCGAATCCTTAAAATTTGGCTTCCACGTCGTCACGAACAACAACTGGATTTGGGCCGATCTTTCAGCCTAAATCTAAGCGCGAGTAAATAAGTCAGAAAAGACCATAATACCCCTAATCGGAACACTGTTGATCGTCTACGTGGGGGTAAATAAGGGTGTGAGAAAAGGGTATTATGGTCTCTGAGGTATGGGCCGTATGCTTTAATTGTCGGAAGACCGCCGGTGGTGGCAGCAGCACGTGACATGGCCAGCGCTGTCAGATTTGTCGTGTTGCGGTAGCCGCAACCGGTGGCGTGATGCCAGTAAATTCTGCTCCATTCGGACGATGGAGGCCGTCCGATTTAGATCGGATGGCGGAGAGAGCGCGTTTCTTGCTCTGTGAGAGCGCTCCATCTTTTTTGCCGTACCAACGAACGGATCTAAAAAGCCGACACGAAAGTGATTCGTGTCAGTGTCCGGATCTGTGGATATGAGCACAATAAATACAGATCAATTTTTTTTACCTGAACCTTTTTTTATACAAAATGGAGCTAAAGAAAATTTATTAGCCGTTAGATCAGAATCATGTGGTGGATAAGGAGGCAAGTAGTTTTCTAAATTGTGGCTTCAACTTGGTAATCATATAAAAAGCAACAAAAGCAGCAACATAGAAGTCAGGGGGAGGGAATTTTGGAGTGTATCCACAGTTTAATCAGTTGAATTGACACCCATTTGGATTGAGTTCCTTAAATTTCACAATTAATAAGTGGCGAAATCCCATAATAAAATGCGGGCTTTAATGTTCTTAATTTTGAACTTCCACAAATACATGGCTCGAAATGAAAGAATAACATGCGTTTTCTCTAATAATCTATTTTGAATAAAATTGAAATATATTGAACTAACTAAAATAACTTGTGAAAAGAATAAGAATATTTTTTTTATTAATTTTAAACAAACTAGTATCGTTTTTTTATATATCTACATTGAAAGAAAATATTATTATTTTACTCAACAATATATTTTGAATACAATAAAATATATTGAACTAACTAAATATGGATAAAAAATCATATTACATATGAAATGAAAAAGAGAAGAATAACAATTGAATAGTTTTGTTGATTTTAAGTAAATAATATCATTATTTTATATTTCTATTGAAGAGCAAGTATATATTATTTTTATTTTAATAATATATTTTGGATAAAAATAAAATACGTTATCAACCAATAAAACAATATAAAAGGGCAAGAGACGTGGGAAGTAGAGCTTTTAGGTGACAAAATTTTCGTTACTTTTTTAACTAACTATATTGTTATATAAGATTAGATAAATCATAATAACTTCAATTATTTATTTATCAATCTTAAACTTCGGACTTTATCTATGTTAAACTAAGTAATATTGTTATGTTAGATCTCTATTGAAATAAAATCATTATTTTAAATCTCGATTGAAACAGATAAAATTATGTGGTTTCAGTTGCAAAGAACATAATTCATAAAGTTAAGATGTAGAATATAAGTTTTCAATCTGTATATAAAATATGTTAGTCTATTAATATGTGCGATGCACGACTAATATAAAAAATATAATATAAATATATGAACTATCCTAACTTAATTATTATAATATATTTTTTAAATTTTTGATATAATGTATTTATTTTGTAAGAAAGAATAAATAATTAATTTACATAATCGTTATATTATTACTTTCGTGTGACAATTTTTTTTATTTTGTGAATCCCCATCCAAATGCATCGTGCGAGTAAAATACCAGTTATTATTAAAAAAATATTATTAATTTTTTTGAAATAAAATGGGAACCAATAATTCCATATAAATCATCATTTGTGTTCTAAATAAGAATGACAATCTCCTAGGGACACTTGTTCTTTTGAAAATAATCATTCACTTTTCAAAGAAACTTGTTTGAACCAAACGGAGCTAAAATATATATCTCACTAACTGAATTATGGAGAATAACTAACAAATTGGCATTTAATTTGTTTGATGTTTGTTAATTTAAATGGCTTTGGCATTGGCAAATAATATAACACCTATCCCAGAGAGAGAGAGAGAGAGAGAGAGAGAGAGAGAGAGGACAAATGTTTGTAATTCGGTAATGTGTGAGGTATGGCTCTCCCAATTATGAAGGATATATAAAACTCATGATAGCTCTAGGCGACTGGATCATACCCATGAATAATTGCAAAGCATCTAATGATTGATATATATATTACGTGGCTTTTATCAGCATTAGCCTGGCAAAAAATATTATCTGAATTGCAAATCATCAATTGGTGTACGTATCTTGCTCATATTTTATTACTGAATAGTGTATGATATGAAAATGGACCTAATTAGTGGGTGGGTCTTAAATTTGCAATGTCCAAAAGTTGGACTGGATCAATCCACACCTACACCTATTATTATTATTATTATTATTATTATTATTATTATTATTATTATTATTATTATTATTATTATGGTCCTCATGGTTTGCAACCAATCACAAAAAAGTATAACGTGGATCATGTTAAGCTCTACCCAAACTGAGTAGATAATGTTCAAAATTTATTATATGAGATTGAAGAGAGCTTAACAAATTTACATATAAAATATGCAACATGCACATATATACGTGCATTAGATGTAATGAAAACATGCACATATATATGTGTCAAAGATCGTGACATATGGAAAGAGAGAGAGACTCATTGGAGCCAGCCCAACGCAAACGTTAATTAAGTCAAATTATTACTTTACATTAAGGTAGTATGTCATAGTTATATTATTCTTTACATTCCTTCATAAACGAAAATGTAGAAAAAAATGTTGCTTAAATTTCACTGAATGGATGCATGCGTATATGATTAGGGTCCAAAAGCACAATTCACACCTTACCGCCTCAAAAGGCCCCTACTCAAGGATACAATTGATCAAGTATCGACCTTTTACTATTAATTATCACATTAATTATGCTTTCTTTTGCAAATATACTATTTGA
>LTAE01000991.1:51229-70970 GCA_001647135.1 Pontederia paniculata | reverse complement strand
TATATATATATATATATATATATATATATGAGATTAGTGTACTAAGTATTTGATGCTTAGTAAAAATATTGAATACATCTTAGCTCTTCAATACATAATTAATGATGAATTTTATAAATCATAATTATTTATCATTTTTTATGATTCATTAATTATATATTAGATAATTAAAATATGATCAGTATCTCTATTAATCCTTATTAAGCATACGTTAAACCAATATATAGAGATACCTATACTCGTAGAATAATATGGACAAAATAGTATTAACTTGTAAATGTTAATGGCCCATCCGTCTTTATTCAAATTAAGATGATTTATAAAATATAACTAATTTGACAGCATTCAAAAAATGAATACGCTTCTAAAAGAATAGTCCTTAGGTACGTGCATATGTTATTAAATCTGCTACTAATATAAAAGCTTAAGACGATAGAAATAATATCTTTATATTTATATCATTAACATTCTTTTCACATTTGAATCGTTGATAATTTTAAAGTTTAAAATTTAATATATAAATAACTAAGAGAAAAAATTAATTTTTAATACGAGCGACATCGAGATTTAAACGTAAGATCTTTGACTCTGATATCATATTAAATTATATGTATTACTAATAATTCTAAAAATTTAAGTCGATAAAAAAATAATTTTTTTATATTTATATTCTGATAAAGACAATTGAATTAGTACTTTTGATCATTTTTGTTTTAGCAAATTAAATTACTAGTTTCTTCTTCCAGATTTCAGCAAAAAAAATTTGATATTCTCCATCAATACTCGTGATCACGGACTAAAGACATCAGCCAAGGAAATTGCACACTGATGTAACATGTTCATGCATGCATGACAGAAAATGAAAGGGAAAAAAAACAGATACTTTTAAGCAAGAAAATCGACTGATAAACCGAAAAAAAGAACGGAATTGAATATTACCTTCGTTTGCAAGTACTTCTGGTCATCACTTATTTCTCCTTGCTCTGCATGAAAACATGAATCGCATTGCTGCTCTCCTCTTGATATCTCAGCAGCAACAAGAATGAGAAAGATGAGCAGAACCGCAGCTGTAGTGCTGGACAGCTTCATGGCTCCGCTCATGACCTCTGTGTGTGTAAAATATTTTGATCAATACTTCTGAAAGCTTATAGCAGCAGTTCGGCAGCTGCATGCATATATATGCCCTTTGATCAGGAGGAGAGGAGCAAAGTCTCCTTTTTATAGTGGAAAGATGACAGGCACAGATCGATCGAGCAGGATGAATTCTAATTGTTGATGACTCTTTAATTAATGTCGACGTTACGTTGAAAAATATATTCCATCAACCCACAAAAACAAATCAAGAACAAGGTCAACCTACCGACCATCAGCCGGATTTCGTATGTAATTCCCACCTCCCATTTCTCACTAAAAGCGACGTCCTGGTCATGGTGGGCGGAGAGAGAGAGAGAGAGAGAGAGAGAGAGAGAGAGAGAGAGAGAGAGAGAGAGAGAGAGAGAGATGGAAACTTCCCTTGCATGCGCCAATGCGACCCGAGATATGAAGGAAGTGCTCTTAGTGTGCACGTATTATATATTGATTCCATGCAGTCCATTACCTCAATTAAGGGGAACATGGCATGTAGTATTGTAGTGGTGGCCAGTTTGAAGCTAGTTGTAAAAAGGTATATGCAAATTGAGTAAACACATGTGTAAAAGAGGGCAGTCTTGCTTCCTTGTACCCTTGAAATGGTCGTAAGGGACTGGAATTAATATGGAAGGCTACATGCATGTATACATAGGTATGCGTGTATAAGCATAGTATTGCTTTAAAAGTGAAGCTACCACTCGAGTTTTATGCACAATTAGTCCATTTGGTCTTCTCTGAGATGTTCTATATATATATGGGTGGTTTAATTCAGTGTATGCACTTAAAGGAACACTAAGTTTTAATTATCTGAGTCACCCCTGATAGGTACACATATTGATGACAGAATTGTGCACGAGAAGTTATCATCGATCAGCATTTCGATCTAATTAAGAAAACAAAGCTTTAATTACTCTTCCAGGTCCATTCATCTTGCAAATAAATAGTGGATCAATGCAAAGTTGCAACCGTATGCTTTTAGTCACCTAACTGTTTTCTTTGCATTTTTTTTTGTTTCATTAGTTTCTATACTTAATCGGAATCTGTAAATCAGATACATCAGAGATCTTCTCTGTCATCAGATTATTGACACTAAAGATGATGAGAGACATGAGAAAGCATTAGTTATGTAGACGTGATAGGTATTAAAAAAATTGAATTTAATGTTTGCATCAAGAAGTCTCTTGATAATCTGTCGGCTGCCTCTCAGCTATTCGATGAGATGAGCGATAGAATAATTTGTTACTACTAAGTAGAATAATGGCTGTGACCAGGGGCGGACCCACGTATACCCCGTGGGGACCACGGCACCCCCCAATTTTTCGGTATATAAAGTATATATATACATATATACTAGTAGTTGTAGTCAATAAATAAATTAAATACTAACAAATTATCATAATTATTTAACTGGTATAGTGAATAGATGGTTTTGACAAACATCTAGAGGTCTTAGGGTTCAAATTCAAGTCCCTCTCATATTTTTTTTAATTTATTATTATATATTTTGGCCTCCCTATCTTTTTTTTCTGGGTCCGTCCCCGACGGTGACGGCTTTCCATATTGTTTGATTTGCATCCAATGACTGAGATGACACTTGGCATAATGTTGTGGTTTGACATAGATATTAACCTCTACATAAACATTAAACTCTAAAGAATTTTGATATATAGTTTGGTTTTGTGGACATATGTTTCTTATTCTTGCCCATCTTATAAGCAAAATCTATTTTTAAGGTGAAAAAAGCAAACTCTATCTTGTTTACTTATCAGCCACAAAGCTGAAAAATCTGCAGATTTTTAGACTGAAAGAGTAGAAATAAAAAAAAATGCAGACATAGTACGAAAGTCCAATTGTTGAGGTGAGCAGGCAATCAAAAGCACTAGATTGACCGAATTGATCATATCACTAGTTATGTCGTCTCCTTGGCACTACTTCAAAGTTCAAACACGACTGCTGCTTTTTTGAGGGAATGAATATGTATTTGGTCCCTAGCAGCACCGCACTATGAAGGCACAGTGATGAAAACTTTAGTTTGCATCACTGTCACTCTATGCATATCTTTCTTCTAAACTGCAAGTCTTTCGGCCTAATCCCATTTGACAGCTACAGGGGCCGAAAAGAGGTCAAAAGGAGGATCGGAATGGACAAAGAGACGCACAAACCAGCGCACGCTATGTTCGTGCCATTTCACGTTATGATTTTAAGGTTCTCACTTCTCACATACATAGTTCTGAACGGAAAGTGATAAGTTCTAGTGGAAAACAAAATTAATTTGTTCGTCCAGCTTGCATTGCCTATCATCTTATGTGACCACATCACACGTTTCCATGATATAATTTATTTGTCCTGCATCAGCATACACATGAAATTATATATATGAGTAAGCCAATGCCATAGCATGCATGGTAATCTAATCGGAATTACAAGAACAAACGTACTCACTAATACAAAAGAAATCGAATGAGAATGCCAAATAAGAATGAGATGAATTTACCCATCCATGTAAACATATTTGTCCTTTAGGGTGTGTAAAGAGAACGGCCTCGGAGGGCAACCAAAGAAAGGTTTTTTGACTTTTTTTTCTTCAAGTAATCGATACACCGGGAACAAAACAAGAAAAAACATGGTTCCACTTTTATTTTATTAATTCGACTTCGACTTCCATGGATAAGTTAATTCATCTCAACGAGTAATTTCAAAATTCTTATGATGCCAAATTAGTACTCTACTATAACTAATTGTCAACTATATAATCATTTTAGAATTAATTCTATAAACCATAAGTCAATATCTCCAACTTAAAAAAGCTTATAAGCATAATAAAAAAATTATTTTCACTTCACTATTTTTAATATTAATAATTTTTAAACTAGAATAGTTTGCTTGTGTGATTGATGTGGCTATCACAATAATAAATTATTTGTGAAAACAAATGATGTGATAGTCACACCACTAAAAAATAATAATAATATGTAAAAAATTCAACTGTGAAAATAATAATTGGAAAAATCAAATAGTTATAAATTGAAATTAAAGTATCAACTTGGGATCACTGATAAAATTGGGATACCAATTTTAAAAACTACTCAAGTTTTAACAGAACTTTTAATATGACATATAAAATCGAAAATCAATATCACCTGTCAATGTATATGACTAAGCAGTGAATTTATCTTATTGGAATTTTTTTCTCCAAAAATCATGTTATCAACACGCCTTAGAAGTTAGAAACATGAGAGATCTAGGAACAAAACAAAATGCTTTAGTGTCTGTGGGCAGCCCCCAAACAGTCTAAATCTAAAATATCATCAGCAGAAACCCTTATATTAAGAAAAACTAAAGTGGTACTTGATCACATAAAAAGTGTAGGCAAAATATACGTTCAGACTGCACTATGTTCATATAACTGGGGACTGAAAGGAGTGCAAAATAGTCATCAATAAGGAGAGGAGATCCAGTATGAAGCCAACAAAAAAGAACAAGAAAAACAAGTTGAATAGATGCCACAAATTAATTATTTCAGAATGTTGTATTCAAACCCCAATGTTTGGATCCAGTAAAGAGAAGGGATTTGAATGGAAACCTACGGTATTTCAAGAGATGGTTAACAACAAGATATTCGTACCTTTTTCTTTTGGCAACAAAAAATGAGCCACAGGATGGTGATCCGTATTGACAGCATGTGCAATGGTACTCAGAACATGAAACAATATGAAGAAATTGTCAGGAAAACAAAGTTTGTCAATGATAGTGATACACAGAAGATCGTCCAACTTCCTCAGCAGATGAAAATGAGGGAAGACAAGATTCAATTCCCCTAAAATGCAGTCGGGCCTGAAAAGTTCGAGAATCTGACATCCGCTTGACAAACTTGGCAAACCGATTCCAATTTTGACGGTCAAACATGTCCTTGTTCATTCTAACATAGTTAAAAGATAGAGAAGCATTGTGACCACCACCTAAATACAGCTTGGAACTCTTGATGACTTGATTAAATGAGTCATCATCAAACCTGCTGCTAGAATTTTCACCATTAAGAGGCAAATTATGCATTCTAGCAGCAAAAACAAGCTGTCTAAGAAATCCTTCTGGGCTGCTCTTGAGGTTTTTCCTTTCATCTGCATCGCTAATATCAAAACATGTACAGCATAAAGCCATCCTGTACCGACCAAACATACGAACTATCGGAAGATAGCCATCCCTTTTAATGGTATTGTAGTACCCAGCAGTTAGTTCAGAAGGGTGTGAGCTAGTCCAATAGTGCCAGTGTATACCTGCGACTTTAGCAGATACCATAACACCAGTTTTCTGAAATATTAGATCAGCTACCATGCATAGCCTTTCACCATGAGCGAGAAGCATGTCTGAGTACCATTCAAGGAAAAGGTGGCCATGAGGTGTGTTCCACGAACCATCACTCTTAAAGAAAGTTGTTTCTTCTGGGTTCTGCATCAAACTACCAGCACCAAGAGGGCCATGCTCCCACTCACGCATGCCAGCATCTTGTGCCCGTGATTTTAATGATGCTAGCATATACTGTCAAAGAATATGTGAAAAAACATCAGAAGCTCAACATGATAAACTTAAATGCGCATGAAGCGGAAAACTGGAGAACAACCAATTATAATAATTTAATCCCATCAAAAACCTTATCATAACACTGAAATTCTCCAAGTTCAGATTTCGTTCCTGCTTGCATTAGCTTCTCAGTTGGATAGGAAGGGTATCTAAGTTCACCAGCAGGACCCATACCCACTTGAATTTCCTGTGAGACATAGTTGAGGAGAATATAATATGCACGCAAAGCTGTGAGAAAAGAAGCAAAACTAGAACCAATCGTTGAAGGTTTTGATTCATACTGTTATCACATCTCCTAGAAAGTCAGTGAAGTTATCTTTGAAACTCCTCATAAAATCTGAATATGCCTGAATTGGAGATCTCCCCTTCAGAATAGGAATCATATCACATCCTAAAGAGATATATTCCTTGTTCCGTCTTCCCAACCTGTCGGAGAATGCCAAATCTGGGTCTTTGTCCATTTCTTCAAGCACCCATTGTGGCAGAGACAACCTTTATGCCAAATGAAATTGTGTCAATTCTAATAGAAACCAGATTTACATCAGAATGAGTAATATGCAGTGCATTAGTAGATACAAGAATGAAGATTCTGATTTTTTTATCAAAATGAAAGGAAAGAAATTTAACGTAAATAAAGATCCTTTTACGAAGAAATAATGCTACTCCTACTTTCTGTGATATAAAGTCACAACAAAGACGTAAAACAAACAGTCAGCATCATCTCAGGCGTACTTTGACTTCCCTTTATTTTAGAGGTGTATTTGACTTCTCAACACAAAGCTTTTGCTAATGCACCAGGTTTAGCATATTAACTGGGAATAAGAAGCGGCCCATTCTGTCTAATATTTTAAATATTAATGGAAAATTGGAACCTCTTTACCACTGCTAAAAGGTCCCAAGTTTGATGAAGTTAACAAAAAAGTATGAAAATGCATGCAATAAAGAACGTTACAACAGCTTTGGTAACTGACATCGTTTAGATTAACAAGCTGAAAGTATTTGCAAGATTTTCAGCATACACTATTTCTTAAGTTTCACACTTTTTCATTATTGACTCTAATTACTGGATACTTTCCACGTATTCCTCTCCCTACCTCCCTGACTTTCCTGCCTATTCAGCAATAATGAGTGAAACTTCATGTAAAAGTTTCAAACTCTAGTTTTTTCCTCTCTCTCAATCACATCCTTTTTCCACCAATTCACCCCTTTGCACGTTCGTCAACTTTACTATTTCATGGTCATGTTCAAAAATTTCAGAAGCTACTGCAGTTGTCTGACTACGTGACGATTGAACCCATATCACAAAAACAGACTTGCAGTGTCTGCTTCTGTTTCATAGCTCTATAGTAGCATTATTTATCCTGCTTCAGCACTTCCCGTAGCATATAGAACTAGAGATCCCCAAGCCAAGAAAGGTGTAGAACATGTTGATATGTGGGCATCACTTTTCATGTATCCGATAAGTAATAATGTAATTTCCATTTTAAACAATCAGCTTACTTGGCTTCAATAGAGCAAGTCCGACATTTTAGGACTTCCAACTTTCTTTGATGGACAAAGGAAATATAAATAGTAATATGAGTGAGAAAATCAAAGTAAAGATGCTTGAAATGAATCAAATTTGAATACTGCAAGGAGATGATATGGCACTATGACAATGCATACGTGGATATCAAATTTAAATTTGCATGCCATAGTCAAATTCTGTTTGTATGAAATATTTTCAGGCTGTCACATATAGGAAAAAATGTATGACACTCGGATGTCATCAGTTTGCCTAATTCAACAAAAGAACATTGTACAGAAAGCAGAAACCAAGAATGTACAAGTAAAATTTCTCCCAAAGAAGTAAAAAACATAGGGAGGGACATTTCAACCAGTGGATAGGGTTTTATCTGTGTTTTTTTTCTTTTTTGAGAGAGGTGTTTTATCTATTGTTAGTTACAGAAGAGTAAAAGAATATATATGTTATAACCAACATAAAGTATATAGATCCTCTTACAAGATCTATCAAGCCAGTTACACATTGGTTATCCATTGTGATGCTCACGTCTCAAGCTGGAGCCTATCTTTCTCATAAATGAAGTGAATTTAATGTGTTTTACCAATCACGATGGACAAGATCGAATGCAATATTTGTCACAAAGAATTCTCATGGGAACAATAAGCGCAAATCCTAATAGCCAATGAAGATTTACCCAAAAAACACAGAAACAGCTGAAACTATTGTCCTAAGCTCTAATTGTACATCCTATCTTGCACAATAAATTTTGGTTCTTGCTCTTCCAGGCCATCAAATTCCCAATTACATGTATTCTAAAAATTACTGTATATTTCCTGTCATCTTTATATTCCCTCAATTTGTGTCGGGATACTCATGCATGTGTAGTCTTGAAGCTTGGCAACTAGAAGATCTTCCTTAGGATTTTTTTCAGTATGCAGCAATCCAATGCGTGGTTTCCGAAAGACCAGTTCAAGAAGCATGCATGTATTGGTTGACTAGCTCATAACATTTCAGATCTTGTCAAAAGAAGCTTCACAACAAATCCCTGCTATCTCTCCTAATTGAGAAGAAGAGTCTCACCTGTGATCAAACAAAGCCCATAATCATGTTAAAGGAAGTGGTAGCAGGTCTGGCACCAGTATGTCTTGCCACAGTCAGACATTTTTTTTACATAAGTAGAGTTCCCTTTTCATTCGGTCTTTTTCACACCCAGAAAATATTGTAGAACTCCCAATTCCCTCAAATTCAAATGCTTGTCAATCTAACTTTAAAAGAAGTGATATCCTGATCATCTCTCAAAAAGAAAGCGATATCCTCGTTGCTATCAGTATTAATTTTGTTATCTAAAACCAGATGACTAATAACACACTTTCCTTTCTGTTTTAAAAGTAAGGTGTAGTCAACATTCCTTTACTTAAACTTTAATACCCATCTGAAATACTCAAACAAAACATTGGAGACTGCTTGAAAACATATAACCTAAACTCAATCTACAAGATTTATCTTTCTGAGTAAACCAGAGGAAAATGCATAAATACCTCTTTTATTAGGAGCTGCATAAACACTTTTTATTATAGGTCATCACTAAGGTACTTAAACTTTAACATTACACATCTGAAATGCTCAAATAAAACCTTGGAGACTGCTTGAAAACATATCAACCTTAACTCAATCTACAAGATTTATCTTTATGAGTAAACCAGAGGAAAATGCATAAATACTTTGTATACGAGGGGCTGCATAAACACTTCTTATTATAGGTCATCACTAAGGAAGCCGCTCTTTGCTTCCAATTGTTACAATTTGTAGTCAAACTTCCGTGCACATGATAGCATAAACCTTAGTTTTCATTTTAGCAACATGTGTGAAGTCTCTAAATAGTCCATGCCTTCATTCTGGGTAAATCTTTTTGTAACTATCCTAGCCTTGTAGCACTCTATATTTTATTTCCCTTGTACTTAACTGTGAGCAGTATTCTTTTAACAAGAAACTGTGAGCAGTAAAGGATATTTGGGGCAACAACCCAGTGACAATCGGACCCATGCTTAACTTTGTCGGTCCACTCAACCTGAACTGACCCAAAGAAATTTGAGCTTCAGCGTCGGGTTTGGTTGGGCGCGATATTCTCCAAAACAATCCGATTTGTCCAACCTTGGGCCCAATATTAAACCAAGTAGAGTAAATGAGGAGGCATAACTGTCCTGGCCCAAGTGTCAAGTGGTTGCCTAAGATTTATTTTCATAATAAAAGCTAATTTTGAGGACATGTACTGATGCCTTAATTCACTTTTTAGTACACTGACCTTATACTGTTCATTTTTTTTCCTGCTCTAAGTTCTCCCTAAACATTGCTCTCTGACGGTCCCAATCTTCCCACCTGAAGAAATATGTTTTGAAGAATCTGAATCTTAAGCAACTATCCTAGCCAAAGCTGCTTTTTCCATAAGCAGGGTAAGAACCTAAGCAGAAGAAAATTCCCATATGATGGCTAATAGAATTGGGATGACCAGCGACATTAAGAGGCGTTGAGGACATGCAAAACTCACTGTAAGCTCATTAAAAAATTGAACCACGTCAATCGAATTCCTCGGGGTAAGCTGACATTGGAAGAACAAAGGAAAAAAGTGGTAGTCATAAAATATGAATTTCAGTGGCAGAAGCGAGAGTAGATGGCAAGAGAAAAGTCGAAGAACTCAAACAAAACGGAAAGAAGCAAACACTCAATTCATATTGTATTCTTTCATCTTGCCGTTGTAGTGGGCTTGGCCGGTTAACTGATAGGCTTTCCTGGATGAGGAGAAACTCCATGTAGGGTTTGTCCCCAATGTTCGTCACCAGCAGTGAGGGGCCTTGGATATTTCCATTCACTAATCTTGTCATCATTATCCAAATTAGGGCATTAGTTTCAGATCCCCTTTATCCTCAAACCCGTCAATGAAAGGACAAGAAAGGTTATACAATTAGTTGAAATAACGGATTTTACAATTTCAAATTTAGGCCTATTTTCTTCACTGTGGCTGTTGTATGGTCAGTATGGTAATGATGATTTCAAGTGATGTAATTAATGTGTTACAATCTCCAGTATACGAGCCGGTCAAGATACGTGAATATACCAAGCTTTCAATAACATGCATTTATATACATATGCATATGAGCCTATATAGTTTGCACCTTAGGAAAACATTATGACAATAACTAGATAAATTGAAGCAGTTCTCAGGTAGATATGACATGAAAGATAAGTGAAATACTATGTGAACATATAGCTGTACAGAATTACTAATTAACACTTGGACATGTATGTAGAGAAATATAGTAAGCAAATAAGACAACATGACCAAAGTATGCAAGCATATCAGACAACAAATAGTAGACATTCAAGTCACTAAAGAAACTTATCGAAGAAACCCTCTTGAGATTCTTGAAGTCGCTGGTTATGACAAAGTAACAAGAGGAGAAAAAATCAAAGCTAATTACCACAATGACAGCCTTAAGATAAATGGTACACAATATTTGGACAAAGCAATAACAGAAGTAACACAAAAGGGTATTCACTTTCTCACATAATTGATCATCAGTAATATGAAAGCACTATATGCATTCGGTAAGCAGAAAAAAGTAATCTATAGAAATTATTTCTGCTATCGGGACTCAGCATTATCATAATACCACCTGAAAATTTAAGCTCACACACAGTAGTAGCAGCCATGATAAAGACATTGTATACTCCTCCCACATATTCCTACATGCAAGATAAGTAATGAAGAGCCCCAAAAATTTCATGCCTCAATTCTGGTACAGACACGCCTAAATATAAGCATAGTAACATTTACAGAGTCCCATTCAAGCATATCAATGATGTAATCGATATATAAAATAATGGCAAATGTGAACAAGAATTCCACCATTGTGAGCTAAAGAAAACAAGAAAAGAGAGAGCAGACCAGTCGAGCGACTTAGTGGCGAAGTTCCCCTGGTGGAACGCCATGATCGCCCGCACCTTGAGGCCATGGAACCGCGCCATGGCCACCACATCCAAGTACCCTCCCCAGTCATACACGCCGGGGGCCTCTCGCTCCACGATCCCCCACCAGCACTCCACCACGACCCCCTCGACCCCGGCGGCGGCGAGCGCCATGAATGACGCCCCCATAGTCTTCCGCCTGGTGAGCTGGCCCGACGGGCTCACGACGTCCACCGGCAGAGTCACGTACACCACCGCCCCGCCGGCGGGTCTCGGCGACGACGGCGGGATCCCATGGTAGAATTCCCCCCCTCCGCCGGCGGACGAGGAGGAGAGGGAGGAGTCGGGGCCTCCGTTGAACGAGGAGGAAGGGGTATTGGAGGAGTGGAGGCGGGAGGAGACGGCGAGGCGGAGCTTGTGGCGGGGACGGCGGGAAGAGGTGGTGGGGCAGGAGACGGACGAGATGAAGGGGAGGCGCGGGCGGAGGGAGGCTGCCCGACCTCCGGCGGCGACAACGGTCGGCGGCAGCGGTGGCGGAGCCGCGATCGCCGCCATTGGAGTTCTTGGTTTCCCGGGAATCCGAGCTTTCTAGTATTCTTAACTTTGTAATATTATTATTTTTTAATTTATAGAACATTTAGCAGAGGAGGAGGAGAAGGAGGACGATGGCGATAGGAACGAAAGAGAGAAATAGAGAAGAGAACCGTCATTTTTTTATTTTGTTTTTTTTTCTATTTTTTTCCTCCATCTTGTAAATAAGATTATTATATGCTAATAAATGTATCGAAACGGCGTTTTAATAGGCGACGGCGCAGTTAATGAAGCAACCGTCTAAAACAAAACGGAGAAATCGCCTTTTTACGTTGGTTTTTTTTATCATTTTTTTCTTGATTTTTGTGTATTAAGTTTTTTTAGTTTTTATTTACAAATCCTTTAAATATTTTCACTAAATTAAAATGAATTGTTTTTTTTTCTTTTGTATAGGAAAACATAAATACTTATTTTCCCAGGACCTATTATATTATCAGATAATGTGATTCGAATTTTTGAGTTTACTCGTTCTATTTTTGTTTTAACTTCAAATTATTAATAATCTTAAATGTCAACAATATATATATATATATATATATATATATGAGTTTGAAAATCTATCAGGATATATAGTATCTATTATTTTATAAATCACTGTATTTAATACGTGTAATTAAAAATAAATAATTGATTTAAAATTTATACTTTTTTACTTATTTTTTTAAATCGTACATATCATATTTAATAGTTTAAATAATAAAAAATATGATTTATCCTACTTAAATAGAATATACTTTCATTAAATTAATATTATATATATATATATATATATATATATATATATATGGATGTTAGGTTTTTTATATAGATCGCAGTAACAAATTACACTCAAAATTTAGATATATGGTGTTAACGAAATTATTATTTGAATAATTTTAATAATACATTATTAGTATAAAATTTATAATTATATTTAATATGATATCAATAAAAATAATATATGACACTTTTTTCCTAAATATTATGGATATGTAAAAGAAAGTGGTGGACCATGTCCCATTATTGTGGTAATACGGAATGGTGAACACCATACACTAGACAAAATATAATAACTTTTTTTTTCTCTTGAGGGTTGGGACATATGAATTATTTTCTCACTTCTCATATTATAATGTTACTTTATTTTACTTCGTGTAAGAATTGAGAAGAATGTGAATAGGTCACGGCTTCATGCATTTGTTTTCTGCGTAAAAAGAAATAAAGGGAAGGCTCATGTGACATACAATTCTTTTGAATATAGTTATAACCATAAGCTAAAATTGGAACGATAACTTTTTAGTATTTGAGATATTATAAAGTTTTGGCTCGGTCAAAATTTTATAAAAGATAAGTGTTAGATAACTATTTTTTTAAATAGTGTTTTGAAAAAGAAATTTTATAAGTTACTCTCATCGATTTATAAAGTTCAGAATTTAGATATTTAACATTTATTCTCAATATTTTGTTATTTTTATCTAAAATTATTTACTTTTAAAATATAATACTACATATTTTATTTTTTTTAAATAAATTACATTTCTATTTTTTATCATCACAAACATTATTTTATATTTCTTTATTTTAGATTGATTACTTTTCCGTATTTACAAAAAATAATATTTCAAATAAACGAATAATATTAAAAAATATTAAATAAATTAATCATTTTGTAGAACCCAATAGAATATTTTATATAAATAAGAATGCAAATTATGTCAATTTATGGATATCAATTAGTTCAAACACTAAAATTATCACACTTTTATTAAATTTATTAATCAAATCAATATTTATTATTTATTATTTATTATTATCTAATCATTATTTATTATTTATTAGTTAACCCGCTATTTACTGATCAAATTATTAACTTTGCCAAACTTTTGATTCATTCTCCTCCTCCTTTGAATAATACTTCGAGTAGATGAGCTAAAAAAATAAAAGACATCAAATTCCTAATATTTCAGGCCTAAAAGGCCTTTCAATTAACCATACTTTTTTCGTCACTTGATATTTTGGTGGTCAGTCCATATTATATAAATGCAAATTGTGGCATCAAATCAATATTGTGTACCATATGCATTTGGCATTTTCTCAACATATATCTTCAAAAAACCCTTGATGCCTAGCCACCACGATAGAGCTGAATTGGACATTCCTATCCATATCCTTTTATACATACCTAGGACATCACCTTTGATAAGTAACCCACATCTAAATCAACAACGTTCATGCACACTATCTAGACACATATATAGGAAAATATTGGATGCTTCAAATACATTACAAAAAAAAAAATTGGATGATTTATTTGCCCTTCGATTTTGAGAAAGTGATGGGTTTCCAAGGGATAAAAACTCTATACCTACCTCCATCCCAATTCTGAGGACATTAACATCAACCCATACTTTGTGACCAATAAGTTTTTATTGTTCAATTTGACAAATTCTCTCATTTTGATTCGTGAAAAAGAATAATGCAATATACCCGCACAACATTTTAAACATATAATACATGTTTTTTTCAAATAGTATTTGAATTTTAAGTTACAAAATTCTATAGGATATCCACAAATGCTTTGAGAATTTAAAGTTTATAGATTGAACATTTATTTTTAGTATATATTTTGATTTTTCATCCAACAAAATATTTATTTTCTAAAACTTCATATTACACTTTTTTTTTAAAAAAAAATTCACATCTTTATTTTTTTTATCATCATAAATATCATTTTCTATTTATTTATTTAAATCTTGATTATTTTTCTTCATTTGCGAAAGAAAATATATTTTAAATAAATTAATATTATTACAAATAATAAATAACTAAGTATTATGTATAATATAATAAAATATCCTAAGTAAATAAGAATATAAATTATGCATGTTTATGTTATTTTATAATTATTTATTAGTCAATCATTATATTTATTAAATATTTTTTTATTAATCAAATTAGTATTTAATCATATACTAATATCTAATTACTATTATCTATTTATTAATTAATTCACTATTTACTAATCAAACAGAATCGAATAGCGAGAAAGAAGGTGATGGGTGACAAACATTTTCGTAATACAAATAAGGTGGACCTCTCTCATGTAGAGATACATGATAAAGATAGAATTTGATTCAACATAGCGTGCTAAAATTTATGCATAAAATAAAATAGTAAAGTAATTATAAGTAAATATTGGATTATACTATTTTTAGTTTACATATCGATTTTATATGATATGTCTCAATATATGTGCACGCTACATGCATTGGACCTATAAAAAGATTGGGGTTGGATGGTGAATTTAAAAACATTCATTTAAATCTTGATTAATCTAGAAAAGTACTTTCATTTTAATTCTTGTAAATATTATCTTTCAGTTAGATTTCATCGTGTACTCATAAACAAAATTGAAATAAAAATTTTATATTTAAACTTTAACACCTTTTTCTAATTTTTTTTCTCAAAATAAAATTGTTTAAAAAGTAAAATACTTTTCTTGTGAAAACAGAACCCTTATCTATGGTAAAACAACCCAAAGCTTCCAAAACTACATTTGAAACAAAATTTCTTCTCAAGTCTATTAAAAACGCCATTGTCATATTAGTTTGGCAAAAAAGTATGTCTTGTCTTTCTCAAAGTGATGCATCACACAACCCAACATGATATGATATATAAACTTTACAAGATCATTTTTTTCCTTTTTTAATAACTTGGAATCTTAAGATTACTTGTATCAGAATAAAAGAATCACTTTTCACTTTCATGTTAGCACGAATCTTAGTGATCTTTTATTTAATCAATAAAGAATTCGTTTGAAAATTGGTAGTCTGATACAATAACTTTGTAAAAAAGAAGAAGAAAGAAGCACTAGTCGTTCAACTTTTATATTTACACACGCCAGTCTTCTTTAATTTTGTTTTTTCATTTATCGTTTTCCTAATTTAATCACTATACCCGTATAACTCCTCTGACCGGTTTTCCGCAATTAAGATATATTTGTTTGCGTTCTCTTTCCAACAAAAATAAAAAGACTAAATTAACGTACAATATAATAATTAAAAAAACAAATTAGAACGATCATTCATATTTGTAATCAAATATAAAGAAAATAACAAATCTTTATTAGAAAATAAGAAAACTGATAATACACTATAATTAGTCCATGACTAATCTAACACATCGGAGTCCCTTTTTCCCCGAGGGATGAAGTCGTCTTTCTCTCCCACACACTGTTATGTATTGAAAAGATATTGATCGGACAATTATAATTCTTGAGGTTTGGGCAAATTCTTAGAGTTCAAAGTTAGTACAAATCAGCACTACCAATTTTTCTTTTTCAGTTAATCTGAATACACGAAAAAAAGTTATTTGCATTCATGGTGTTTTCTACTTCATTGTGTCTATGCATATCAATGTGGTATTTTCTATCTCTATATAGTTGTTGTAACTAACAATCTTATGTGCTACTTATGAAAATCANGAATTTAAAATTTCACGAAGTAAGAAGTGGTGTTTTAGGTTTACCTAGATGTTTTAATCCTTGTTTGGAAATGCTTTGATCGCCTTGAGTTCCTAGGGGCTTCAGGAGATTTGAACGAGACTCAGTGGGAAGACAATAGAAGAACACGAAGAACACGAAGAACACGAAAGGTCATCCTTTGAGTGTTTTCCAAATATGATGACGATTAGGGGTGACCCACTATATATATATATATATATATATATATATAGTTTAATGAGTGAACTTTCGGCTTCTTTTTAAGCTTTCATCCTTTTTTCACATTATATTTGTAACTCTCCAATTTTTTTAATTTTAAAAATATTTCTACAACCAAATTTAAATTCAAATCCCTGAAATTTATCTCCTCCAAAAATATCTTCATAACAAAAAAAAAATCAGAATTATAGTTATTTCAAAATTCAAAATTTCTTTAAATATGAAAATTTCAGTGATAGACTCTTGGATTATGAATACATCCTAGAGGTTTGAGCCACAGATATTCAGAAATTGTGGTCGGCCCTAGGTAAGAAAAATCCTTCTCCCCCGTCTTCCTATGTGTCTTTCGATCCTTCTCTCATCACATGTGATTCATCCGACCTAGGAGAAGAAGAACCACGATCTCAACAAGAGAGACGCCGAAGATGATGCCCCCGAACGCGTAGGACAGACCCCGACGAACCCGAAGGTATGTTCCCAGGCGAATTCCTTGTATATAAGATGATGTGATGAATCTTGCATGTTTTCTCGGATTCTTTTCCTCATTTTTTTACGGAGATTTGTTTTATATTCGGGAGGGAATTGAAAATAAAATTTGTCAACATGAACTGATCGTAATCGGACCCAAAAACCATTGAAAAATGACTCAGAAATTCAACGAAATCTCGTGGCGGCAAAGGCTAGAGAAGACGATACGAACGACCCGCGTAGATCTAACGCGGATCACGTCGTGTGGATATGACGGGGAATGCGAGTGCAACACAGGGAAACCCTAGAAACACGAGGCCACATGGACCATATCCCTCGCACACAGTCCGTGCTCTTCACATGCGGTACGTGCTCTTCACACGCTGAGTGCAGGCTAGATGGCCAAGCGACACGATGCGCAGCGTCGAACGCGAGCGTGGCAACGAACACATTGTGCGGCATCGAACCTAGTGCGCGATATCGAACGCAGGCGCGACATCGAACACGGTATGTGGCACTGAATGCGGGCACAACAATCGAACGTGCGACACGGTATCGGCGCAGAGCACGGGCGAGGCGAACAAGGACGCGGAGAACGACACGACATGTGCGCGGCCAACGATCGCAGACACGGAGCACGACGCGAGGCGGCGAATACGGACGCGGCGACGACGGAAACCCTAGACACCAAATGGCCCGTGTCACTTTGACGCGGTTTGTGTTGACTCCTATAGGACACGTACCGTATTCTAGCAACACGTCCTCGACCCAATGGACAAAAACTAGAAACCTTGGTTTTGACTCTAGATAGGTTAAACTTTAGAGATTAGACAATAGAAAACCTAAGGACTTTGTTGAGGTAATGGTACAAGATTTAATAATAAGACAAATAAGACGCTGACAATTGTTTGGAGCCGTAGTGTTAATGATATAGGACGGGTAGTGTGGCCCCTACTTGGTTCCTGTTGTTCAGCTAGCTCCTGTTGTTCAACGAAGAGGATACACATGCATCATCCCCTTTTTAGGGCATTGGTCGTGGTAGTGCACCACCCTGGCAGTCGGGCGTACTTGAAAGACTCATGAGCAATTAATTAAATTACCCCAAAGTCATTTGAATACATTAATGTGATAAGATCTAAGATTTCCAAAGAGATTTCATATTAAATTACTTCCATTATTACATTGATCTTGTATATTGTTGATGTCCTGATGTTGTTCCAGGGCAGAGATATCATCTTGAGGTTGTTTCCAAAATACTGTTGATATCCTTGATGTTGTTCCAGGGTAGATAGTATTTTATGAAATCGAGCTCCTGATGTTGTTCTAGGTAAATCACATAGTTGAACTCCTGAGGTTGTTCCAAGAAAAGATGAATCTATTTATAATTCTGACAGCCTTATACCGATGTTGCTTATTATGTTGACCATTGATTTGAGTATGAAAAGCCTGATTTAATGCCATATTGATATATTTATTCATGCTAATGGTTATTACTTATCTTATGTATTTGATGTCTTACGTACTGAGCGTTTTATGCTCTTAAAATATAATTTCTCCTATGTTGAATCCCACAGGTAACTAGGTTGTGGTGGATTCCTGATGTTGATGGTATGCGACTGTTGATGCTCGTGGTGGATCATATATGCACATGGATGTCTCTTCAATCTCTTTTATCATTAGGTCTCTCTATTTTTGAATAATTGAGTTGTATGACTGTCTGACAAGATATTGAACTCCTTGTTGTTGAGAGACATGTAGACTCCCAGTTTGTTTATCTTTCACATTTTATCTATTGGACATTTTAGTCATCTCAGCCATATTTTGTTGCCCTATATTTATTCTGCAAATTTTTGGTAACCAGACAAAATTAAATCGAAGCTTTTATGACGTGTAGCGTCTCTAGGTCCATATCTTTGCCACGTGGCGGGGTGCAGATTTGGGGGTGTTACAATATCTGAGCAAATTTTCTAAAAATTAAAACACAAAAACTTAATATAAGTTGTTTATATTGATCACTTGTAAGAGAGAGGCGAAGATATAACAAATCTTAATTATTCATTTTTTCTGAAAAATGATAGCATTTCCAAAGCTAACGAGATGTCATCCACCAAAACATCATCGGTATATTTCTTGAATTTGTTGGATAATTCAAGAAACTCTTTGATATCATTCTTACTCAATGGTAAAAACTATTGGACCTTACAACAAATGCTATGAAACCATAAGTTCCTAACAATCCCCTGGCTAGAAATTTAATGGCTTTTAATATGTAGCGTCTTGAAAATGATATCTCGCCACGATCGAATCAATATTAGACATGCGGCTTGATACTTCTCGAAATGCTGCATCGACATACTAACAATAAGTATAAGCATAACATTAAAATATTATACCAATTAGCAAAAGCTTAATAATAATTAAGTCAAGGTCATATAACTTAACTTTATACTTAGTCAGATGCAAGATCAATATGTCATGAGCTTAATTATTATTCGCTCCATCCATTTCATCTCCAATATTATCAATCAACTTCGGGAGAAGTCCATCCCATTGAATGACATTTGTTATCTATTAGAGTTCTTTAATACTTAGTCATTTAAACATAATAATATCATAAAGCACTTTATTTTAATAATTAACATATCATACTCTATATGCATCATTAACAATAATATGACATAATATTTATGCACCAACAGTAACAGACCCAGCCCAAAAATTGGAAGGGGCCAATATATAAAAGTATTATATATTTTTATTTTTTTACCTATAAATGCACAATAAAATAAAATGGGGGGGGGGGGGGGGGA
>LTAE01000991.1:22255-49828 GCA_001647135.1 Pontederia paniculata | reverse complement strand
AGTCATTATATTTTTTACTTTAACAATTGTAACTGACAAGCAATCGATCAATGTCATATGAACATTCAATAACAATCAGACTTCCTAATATTGATATGTTTATATTAGACTTTATCTGACTTTATCTTGTTATTGTCATTTGATAATCGAAAGACCCTTTTGTGACTTCCTGAAGTTGTCCCAATATGAAGTCGTTCTCTTATTAATGTCAATAAGGATATGTGATTCATCAATATTAATCTTAATAAGATTTCATGAATCACTTATTCGTCAATTATCAAATAACAATCCTATGTTTAATTTAATCAAATTTAGTAAGTCATTAACAATAACTAAAAATTGGGATAACTTGTCATCAGTGATAATTAGCTAAATCAAGGGATGTTTTTTTTTGCTTCCATGAATACTGCGTGAATCAATCCATAAATCTCACATCCGAGCTTAATAACAATATGAGAATAAGTCCTCTATTTCGATCGGATGTTCAATTTGATTCTTCAATTGTCAATTCAATCATTTAGTATATAAATATATTAATATTTTAAAATATTTTGACTGAGCATGCAATACGTGTTCTAAGTGAGCAATCAACGAACTCGCCTAAATAATATGATACAATTATATAAAATGGATTTGCGGTAAAATCGATCGAACCTACCATAAGGTCAATCAATCGATTGACCACTCAGTAGTCGTCCGACATGAGGGTCAATCAAACTTCCTCTGACCGACTCACATCACTCGACTCGTCCAACTTGATGGTCAAACGGACCCTCTCCGGTCGACTCACGATATTGTGCTACTCGATAGTCCTCCAACTTGAGTGTCGATCGAACCACTCATCATATTTCCGATTGACTTATCTCTCAGTGTCGACATTTGATCGAACATCCCTTAGAGTATGTCGACCAATTATCATGAAAAAAAAAATCAAAATGTGAATCCTAAATTTTTTTTCCTATTTTTTCATTGTCGATCAAACATCAATAATTTAGTAATTCGATAAAATATCATGCTCAATACAATAGATTTTTCAATACGATATCCATATGAACAATCTAATATATAGATTTTCCTAATTTCAATATGTCATAACAATGATTCTTGAAACAATTAAATCATAATGCAATCATGTACTAAAGGAAAAGTCTCACATAAAACCTCCTAGAATTACATATACTTACTATTTTAACAATAATGATGTCAATTACATAGATGATGATGATGATGATGATGATGATGATGATGATGATGATGATGATGATGGAGTGTCATGACATATAGATATAGCTCATTACATTACATATTTCTCCTTGCATATTGTTTGCAAGTATTTTCTTATAAAACAAGCTACAATAATCATATGAACAATCTAACATATAAATGTTTCTAATTTTAACATGGCATAGCAATGATTCTATAAACAATTAAATCATAATGCAATCATGTACTTAAGGAAGAGTCTCACATCAAACCTCCTAGAATTACATATACTTACTGTTTTAAGTTTTAACAATAATGATATCAATTACATTAATGATGATGATGTACTAGTGGATGATGATGGAGTGCCATGACATATAGATATAGTTCATTACATAGCACATTTCTCCTTGCATATTGTTTGCAAGCATTTTTTTATAAAAGCTATGTATGATATAAGTTTGTGTTTGGATTTTCGAGATGTAATTTTTTTAGTTTATTTTTAGATTTCCATAATTTGTGAAATCTTACTTCTCATTGAGTTCTTCATTCTCACCCCTTTACTTGTTTTTTTTTTTTTTGCGTCTGTAGGTGAGGAGGAGGTGATGCTCCTAGGGGATTGATAGATGGATGTGTTTGCATGCTCGCTAGACACATAAAAATGAAAAATAATCAGGAGTATATGTTTCTGATAAATTGAAGATGATGATGTATTACTTTTTTTCTATTCTTTCTGAATATTTTTTTTACCTATTCATTGTGAATACTAGTGCTTATTGTATATGATGGAATATTGTTGAACTCCCTTAGGCATCTAGCCTATTTATTTTCGTTTATATTTTAGTTAGATTTTGATACATGATTCATGATTTGAACACATTATTAACAAATGTCTTGTCAAAATTTTTAGCAGATTTAACTATTTTTTTAGTCGTTGGTCATAATAGTTTGAATATGAATAAATGAATTATCGAAACAACCCCTTGTCACATTCCAACATTGAGTTCGGAGCATGACAATACTAATATCTTTGCT
This sequence comes from Pontederia paniculata, assembly GCA_001647135.1. NCBI lineage: Eukaryota > Viridiplantae > Streptophyta > Magnoliopsida > Commelinales > Pontederiaceae > Pontederia > Pontederia paniculata. The sequence goes on along the minus strand of LTAE01000991.1, from coordinate 47,590 downwards.
TCTTAAGACAATCTTCTTCTCATTCTTCTATTCATCTCTCCAAACTTCATGATGTACCTTCCTCATACTCCAACATCATTTCCTCTTCATCTCTTGCATGATCTTTTGCTTCAATATCTTGATTACCACTAAGGTGATAATTTAGATTACTAGAAAAGTAACGTGGTAATTTGATGGGTCATAAAAATTATAAATTAAATAATCGATAATCTATTCGTATTATCTCAATGATCTCTAATGAATTTGGACGTCGAATAGGTGTGTTTAAATGAGGTGTGAGATTCACCACTTATGAGAGATATTACATGACCATTACTAAACTGAATGACAAAAATATGAAATAATTGTTTGGTAAAGACTTTATTTCATATTTTCATAATGGATCGTTGATGTAAGAATTTCTCAGTGCGATTACTACACAGTTACCGTTCGTGACGTGATATGTTAAATATGGAAAAATGTGCTTATTAGTGACATAATTTTACATTATGTTCTACTGTACTTTTTTTTACCAAATTGATCGGTGATCTTAATTGTATTGTCACATTTTTACTTACTAATTTCTTTATATGGTTCACACACGATTCGACAAAATTATTAAAAAAAACATGGTCAAAATTTATGTCTCTTCAAAGAATACAACATCAAACCTCATATCCTTTACACCCCCAAAAATAAGAAAAATTGAAATTTATTTTTCTCTTCAGCGCCAAGCTTTGAGTGCTTTGAAGAAAATAGTGCATTTGTAGGTGCAAATGGTGGATTACATTTTTTAATACATTATTAGATTTAATTTTAAAACTTCCAATTGTTAATACTTTAAATTTGCTATAAATCTCATAATAATTTGAACTAAAAATAAGATATATATTTGAAATGTTTCCTATTTTACTCGAATAAAGGACCCAATATTTTAGCAAACAGTGGATAAGACCACCATGTCGCCTCTGTTATACACCGTTCCTGCTGCTGCCGCGACCCGATGGTGGCTCGTGTCTCGCTCACATTATTGTTCTTGTGCTCGGCTTCCTTCCCCGCCCGCCCATAAAGCCACCGCCGCCACCAGCTCGAGCACCTCGCGGGCGCCAAAACTTCTGCGCGCCGCGACGTCGTTCATGGCGTCGTCGACCACGAAGCTCGATGATGAGGGAGGAGCAGAAGCAGGAGGCGCCGACGCAGCGGCAGGCGACAACGTGGCCGCCGTTCCGGAGGGGGACACAGCCGTCGTTAGCCTCCAGGAGTGGCAAGCGTGGGGCACCTCGTCCCCGTTCCCGTCGGTGGTGAAGGAGGTCATCTACGCGTTGAAGGCCTTGGAGCGCGACGTCGGGGTCCAGATGACCTTTGGCGGGATTGGTGCCAAGCTTCAGGTGATTCGCTCCGTCCATCAAGCTAACCGTCTTTGTTTCTCGTTCTAGGTGGATTGTACTTCATCTGTTTGTTGAATTGAGACGTTTATTTGATGCACCAGCTTCCATTAGTTTTTGATATTGCTAGTCCCAATTTAAAGGTTAACTGTAACGATAGCAAAAAATAATAAATCAGATCGTTACCTTAAGCTAAGTGTTTTTGAAGTGTATTTGAAAGATGCCGTAACAGCTCTTATAAGTTTCTAAAATATTGATGCATGGTTTTGATTTGTGCTGGGTCTGAACTCTGAATCAATCGAGTTCCTTTTATCCTTTTCCTTTCTTGTGTTCTTTCCACAATTTTGTATGAATTATATTTTGGATGCTTGCCAATAAAATGTAATTTGGTTACTAGAGCTCGTCTTTACGTATTATATTCATTCTTGTTCCCATTAGGGCACTTTCAAAACTCAGGAGGACAAGAAAAACAGAGCGGTTTATGAGTCTCTAGCTGATTCCGAACAGAAGCTGCAATTCTTCTCTGCTAGGCAAATAGCATGCCGCTTACTAGGAAGCAGAGGATACCTTTGCCAGAAGGTAATTATTGACACTGTTTACTTATTACAGTCCTGGCGATTGGATCTACTGGTAAGCCCTTCTGTTATTTGTTTTTAGCATATTTCTTTCTGGTGTCTGAAAACATCCTGAGGTATACCAGTGACGCTTATCAATGTATCACCAATCACAATTATAATGGAATAAAAAGTGAATGAAGGCTTTACACTTTACACATATAAACCCACCATCCATTTGTGGATCAAAATCTTTTAATTTTTAGAAGTCTCAAATCAATCAATCTTTATGGGGCTGTTTGGATTGTGAATAGGGAGGGGAAAACCAAGTTATTCCCAAAATTTTGCAAAACACCCCTTAGAATAGGACTAACTCGGTCAACATCTCAATTTTGTAAAACCATCTCGAAATCTAAGCAACCACTATATATATTTCAAAACATTGGATTAAAGTCTATTCCTAAGGAACCCAAGAATACAATTATAGTTGGAATGTTCACTTATAATCCAAGGGGTGTTACAAGTGAACATATTCTAAGTCTATTTTTTAACTTTTATTCCCAATCCAAACATGGCCTATATATTCGTTTGTCTTATCCCACCGTTGGATTAAACTTCACTGATGGGTCTACATCTGTTAATCACTAAAAGGGTTTCCACGTTCCTGCATCACTATTTCTTTGAGTTTAACAACATAAGTCTTACACTTTAGCTTTCTAAACTCTTCTCCATATTTAGAGTCCCTTGACCTCATCTGTTTCGATATTCTGCATTCCTATTTAAGCATTCAAACAATAGGTTGTGCATAAAGCTGGATGTAGCAAACAAATTCACGAGACGAATAAACAACAAAGTTAATATTAATTTAATGCTATTGCTCTATGTCATTAAAAGAAAGAAAACAGCCAGAGCATTTAAGAAATTTGCAGTCGAGGACTAGGGGAACTTCTATGGGGGGAGTTTTTCTTTGGGCTTGTTTGGTCATCTTTGTCTATGTAGTTTATCACCTAACAATCATCATTTTCTGTTTAAAAAGGTAGTCAGGAAAATAATTTTGTGACTGTGAAGCCTTATAGATTGACACATCCTCAAAATAAATAACAAAAGAAAATAATAAAAAGATGGGCTCCTTTCCCCATAATTTCAAAGACATCAATGGTCTTGTCTACTCTTTATTTGTCGCTAGTAGATACTCTGGCCAACCAATCATCCAGTGAATAAGAACTTGGCTTCTTAATAAGATTTCTCAATTTTGAAAATCATATCTTTTTCTAGGCCTCACTGGGAGATCATTACCAGTCTTTTACAATACATATAATACTTCTGAATGACTACAAGCTTTTGGTAGTTATCCTTTTACTAAATATAATGCAAATCAAATGGGAACAAATATTTAACTCTCTTTCTATTTCATCAATCTGAACTTGATGTATTGTCTTGTCGAATTGTAATTCGAAAGCACTTGATTATCAATTTGATTGTTCTTATTGTTTTGTTTCATATTTGAGTCACTTTTCTTTTCATGAAACTGTAACACTTAAGAGTGATTCTGAATCATCAAAAGGCTCATTAATCATTATGACAAGACACATTTAGATTAACATTCTCTTCTTTTCTGTGTTTACAAAAACGAGAACTATTGCCCTAAAAATTTGAGAAATATGTAAGCATAACATGGAGAATATTATTTATTTACACTCTTTATCTGTAAGCACTCCCTTAGAACAAAATTCTCAAAGAAAATAAAGAAAACAAAATTTTATAAGGTCAACTTTTCATACTCTCACTTTGGTACACCAAGTCAAAATGCATAATCACAAAGTACCAAAATAGAACCAAAACATATTTGAATATGTATAAATCTAAAGGCGAAGTGCTACAAGCCTACAATATCTCAGCCAAAAAAACTGGATAGTCAAAAGGGACAAATTTAGCTATTCACTAGGGTGGAGAATGTGCAGAAGCTGTCTTTATAGTTTTCTACTCACTGGAATCTCTCATTTTCCATATTCATGTTATTTTCTTCGTATCTTAGTTTATGTATTTTACAAGATACAAATCTAGAAACGTTAAAACTTCTATCCTCTATATAGTTATTGTCTTCTATTGCTCGAGGGAATATATAAGGCTTACCTTTTGAGGTCATCCTTTTCAGTGTTGGTTGCCAATGGAAGACTGCATGTGTTCCAAAGTTGTTCGAAGGCCATTGTGGCATAGAGTTAAATTTTGGCTCTATATGCATCCAAAGGTGTGCTTGCTTCTGAGTGATATATTTCTTTTTCCTACTACCTTATTTTTCTCCAATAAATAAATTTCATTCTCTAAGCACCTGTTCTTTAGGATTTTTTGCGACAAAATAACACTGGAAAGTTGTTGTGGCAAGTATTTGGTACTCACGATGCAATTTTGTGTATTTTTGGTATCGAAGAACAAGAAGACATAATGTGGAATGCTTTCAGGCATTCAGGTAAACACTTCAAGTCATGTTCGCTTATTGAAAATGGTTTTCCCATTTGGTGCATCCTTTTTGAATGAGCCAAACTCCAGACTAGTTTGTCAAGGAATTGGGGAAAACCATTCTGGATCATATGATTCAACAATCAGCCAAATTGGTCTGTGTCTACAAAGTAAAAGTTGAAAATGAAAGAAAAGGGCCTGAATTAGGCGGATATCTCCCGCTAAAAAATGTGGATATTTGATAAACCGTGGTTAAAACTCATAATTTGTTAAAAGTTCATGTACCATATTCTTAGTAGAACCTAAGAAATATATGTATTCTATAACATCTACATATATGCTTAGTCTGATATTTTATGCTTATTGAACTACTACTCAATCTATTTAGCTAATAGTCATATCTAATTTGTACTGCATAAATTCTACCATCATGAGGTCTCGAATTGTTGTGTCTAAGAGTGGTGAAAAGTAATATTTTCATACCAAATGAAAGCTCTTTCATCAATTTCACATCTATTTGCCTTGTTGATATTCTTCTCAAAGAATTGTAATTCACGTGGTTCATATATTACCAACTATTACATAATACGATGCAACTATTTGCTTTTATGATGGCACATCAATTTTCAAGTTATAGAATCCGCTGATGCTTTAACTGAGAAGCCTACTTGCTTGCAGGTAAGGAGACAATTTGGTTTCTCTATCCCAATATGAATTCAACTCCTAAGACAGTTGCAGATATTGTGTCTAATAATTTGTATCCTGGTCTTGAAGGTCAAAAGGTGCCCTTTCTTTTATGCATCTCCCTTAACGTGCAACTTTTTTTTTTGGATCTCTATTTTAGTAGTGTTTTTCTCGGATATCTACTCTATTTCTTAAATTTGTAGAAGTATTTTATCTTTCTATGCCTATTACAATCTCTTAGAATGTTCATGTAAAAAAAGTCATTAATGTGGGTAATGGCATTGTATAGTCATGAAAAAGTGTTATGGTATCATTCCTCAAGGTTTTGGATTGAAAATATATGTTTAAAATTCTCTTATCATAATTTTAACAATTGTTGATAAGTATGCCCTTGGTCTAATTAGAATTAAGGAGTATTGTTGTATGGCATTATTGGTCTAATCAAAATTAAGGAATACTATTGTATTGTATTATGCCATAATGGAAAAATTGTGCCCCCCTAAATAGCATGATACCAAAGCCTTAAACATAATTTCTTTACCCCTTTCCTTTATTCTCTTGCTGCATGCCTACAGTTCATGCTTATAATTCTTGCTAAACCACCTTTTCTCGATCATCTTGGATACCACTTACCAACCAAAATGGTACATTTACTTTGCAGCCAAATTACCCAAGCTAACCCATGCATAAATCTACATGCACTGTCTGCAGCCTCTAGTTCAATGTTGCTAGCTATTCTCTCTTGTACCCAAAGATAAGCCAGATCTATGTCCTCTCAAAAAAACAAAAAACAGATCTATGTGAACTTATCATTTTGTTTGAGATATGTGATATTAAAACAAATTGTTGCATCGCATGTTCCTTAGAATGTCCTTATAAAGTCTTGTTTGCATCATCTTTCAATAGCACTTGGAACATGTGAGGATGGACAATGCGTATTACAGTTTAACACAAGGTGCTGACATGTAACACTTTGGTCCAATTGGAATATAAAGGATAATTGCTGTATGGTATCTTCCTTCTGAGACCTAACAAGTTTTTCAGCCAAATACCAGCAGTGAAAGCATATATGAATGCTCATGATTTAGAACAAGAATGATATTATGGGCCTTATGCCCTAGTCATTGGTCTTTGGTTACGGGTCTTCTGCCTTTAGTTTAATTATGAGCCCATTAAGGATTTTCCCTATTAGTTTACCTTTTATTTGATTTTCCTATTAGGTTTCCTAGTTATTTGTTCATAGGATGTTTAGAATTCTATAAGGGACAGTTTGGTATGAGGTAATCCAGATAGATTATCGGTATTTAAATTAAAATTTCTAGGACCCACTACATTACCACGTTAGGCTGCAATAGATTGCCGGTGATTTTTACTTCACTTCTCTGGTAATCTAAATTATAAGTTCACTGGTAATGAAGATAGCACTCATGTGAGGTGTCTTTTCAGATTATCAGTAGGATGACATGCATTTTGACAAAATTATTTTTTCAACCGAATTTTTAAAATATTCATATTTTATTACGAAATAATATTGTTCAACATTATCTTCTTGATTTCTTAAGATTGTTTTACGGACGGTTGATAATATAAACTCATATTTTGTCCAAACTCACTTTTTTCCCTTTTATTTATATAAACTAATATATTAGTAAAATTCAACAATTTTGGAGGGTATTTTAGTATTTTTTTTATTTAGTAATTTAAAATATAAGTTGTATTATTAGTACTTACCAAACACTATGATATAATGTTACCGGTAATTTATAAAGTGGTAATTTATTTTAGTGGTGATCAAAATTACCGGTTAATAAAATTGGGAATGCGCCAAACGGCCTCTAAATACTCTTGTATGATATCAACAGGGAGTTGGGGTGGAGTGATAAGCAGCTCCTCCCTTAAAGATGTCTTGAGTTTGAGTCCCGTGTACGCAAAATATTTTTACTTGAAACCTCACTCATTATAGTCAAGCGTGCGATCTAGGGCGGCATAAATTAGTCGGGGTGAAGCTTCGAAAATTGTGGCGGCAACCTAAAAAAACTCTTGTATGATACCTTGGGAACTTAGATTTGGTTAATGAATATTTGCTATTAACATATTTTTCCTAAGTGGATTCAAGTCACCATCATCTCATGACACTGGTCTAGCTTTTCACATATTAAAATCTTTGAAGGGAAAAAAGTCTCAACATGGAGTAGGGGTAAAAAGGTTGGAGAGAAGGAGAAGGATGGATACAGGGTTTGGATAGCCATCCACTTTGTGAGTAGGTGCGAAATTAATTAGGGAGCATTTCACTTTGATAACATCTAGAGAGTAACCAGTCATCTGACATTATAGTCCTAAACAAAATCTGATATTGTACAAACATGGAGGATGTTGCTTAGAAATATTTATATAATCTCTCATCTCTCAAGGTTCATGAAGAACATGCAAGTTATAAGAATATTTCATTTGATTTCTTCTTGAGACATTTGCCCTTCTTAGATAATCAGATTCTAGTTTGACATTTCGTAATTAAATGATTATAACGTCTATATAAATCACCTCTCAAAAGAAAACATCTATATAGATCACGTATGCGTAAGGAAACTGATTTTTAAATTTAATTTCAATTCATGACCTGCATACACCAGGATCTTTGCAAGCCTCTAAACTTTGTATTGATTGATGGTACTTGGAGCAACTCAACTGCAATGTACAGGCGTTTGAAGGTATTTAACATATCCATTTTATTTGCCGTATTAAATTTATGAATGTTGTTAAGGTGTAACAACATTAGAGAGATGGCTGCATTTTTTTGACAGAGAAAGTACTTGTCCAATTAATGAGACAAACCTCATTTTTCTTCAATGTAAATATGCAAGTTATCTAGTGAAACTAGATCTTTTGTTCAATTAAAAATTTATTTACAGTGATGCTTATTGACTCACTATAAAACTTAAATAATAGTTCCATCCTATGAAAGCATGACCTACATAGGATGGAACTATTATTTAAGTTTTATAGTGAGTCAATAGTATAATATGATGGAATCATTCTTCTTCCAAGCATTGTTTTCTTGCTTGCATATGTTTTTGTTAGTAATCAGTTTGTGAGCTTTCAATATGTTGTTTGAAGACCTTTAGAAAAAAATATGTTGTTTGAAGATCATGAGTAGTTGACAGAAAGCCAGTTACTACTCTCTGATTTTCTGAGGGCTATTTAGAATCAAAGAACCCATCCCTTAATTGATATAACTTTAGCGTGAAATTATACTATCATCTTGTTCTTATCAAACGATTCATGCATGAATTATTTATTTTGTGAAAGTGATGAAGCATCTAATTTTTTTATCAGTATCAGTTCTAGACTTCTAGTATCACTGGAATGGCTATATGTGACATCTGAGAAGTTTTTGGTTGTATCAAAGTCAGTAGACATTGCCGGATATTTGAAAGGAGAGAATATATAGCATACCAACTATATCACTAGTTTCCAGTTGACATGTACAAGTTCTAAAGCAAAGATTAACAAATAATTGTATTGAAGAAGGTACTCTGTATGCTGTTGAAACCTTTTCTGGGTCTGTACTCATTTGAAATTCTTCAATTAAAGAGAAGCCTCTAATAATTATTGCTATGTTTTTTATTTAAGTTAATTGTTAGGGTTATGTTTATAGCCGGTCCCAAGCCCGGATAAAGGAGGAGGGTTGTGTTAGGCCTCGACAGCCAACGTAAAACCTCGTCGAATCTCATGAACATGGATCAACGAATATATTGCGCAAATGCTAGGTCGTTAATACCTAAAAATTTTGGTTACTGATAGAGCGCAATGGCGTCGTATGATCCATGTAGCCGACCCCACCTAGTGGGATAAGACTTTGTTGTTGTTGTTGTTGTTGCTTATTCGGCTCAGTCATTATGATTAAGAGATGAAAATTGCTTTTAGTAAGGTCGATGATTGATTTCAAATTTCTATGAGTTCATCACACAAAAATAAATAAATAGTCTTGAAATCTAATAGTATCATTCTATTTTATTGACAATTCTGGAAAACTTTTTTTTTCTGAGAAGGGAAGAATGACTATGTAGATTGGGTAGTCATACGGTGAACAACTGTGTTCTTGCTCATACTGTAGCTTTAATGCCCTTAAAATTCAGTTCACACTGAGGTTTCTGCCTGATCCAAAAGGTCTATTTTGGTTGTCACAACGTGAAAAAGTTCAAAATAATTCTATCCTTAGATTGCCAAGTGAGTCGCAACAACATTTCTTTCATAGACTATTGCAAATATTTGTGGTTATTAATGTTACAACTCGAGGCGGCACATATGCTACCTCCTCAAAAGAAAATGCTTGGGCGATGAACGAACCACATGGCATCTACCGTATACATTCCACCATGCATTTCATTGTATATGCTATTAATGTTCTGTATACCAGCATTAAAAAAGCAGTGTAGGGCTGTATTATTATGCCCATTCCCACAATTTAAAATATTCATGCTAGTGATAAGACTAGGTAGTTGGGCCTTTAATCTACGGGCCTGTTTGGCCCTGCCATCAAACGCTTGCCTGGCAAGTGTTTCATGTGCGTTTGGGATCTAAACGCTGGTGGCCAAACAAGCCCTACATGAAGGGGAAGGAAAGGGAGGGAGTATAAAAAAGAACAGCAGCATTGCTCAGGAACCCACATACTTGTGTCCCTATGAAACTCCAACTGTTGTCAATATGGTTATCTTAATACTACGTTTTATTTAATTCTGCATTAAATACTTTTCCTTTCCATGATCCACAAATAAGATAATTTCGTTCTGTTTATTGTTCTATGTCGTTTTTAAATGAAAATTGATGAGGCTAGTTCGTTAGATATATAAGCTTATTCTGCCAACATTATGAAAATGATCTCTCTTTCAAAGTAAATGCAAATGATAAAAGTTCACAAAGAACTACATTGACATTTAAATAAAATTTGAGAATATAATGTGCATAGATGATGAGTACGCGTTTTCTTTCTTTTTCTTCTTGTGGTCTTCAATCCTTTTTTTTTCTGAGGGTAAAGAAGAATGACTTGTCAAAAGGTGTAGTCACATCGTTCTATTAGAGATCAAAGAACAGTCTTTCAATCCATAGCCTTCTTGTTATTCTTACATCGTTCTATTAGAGATCAAAGAACAGTCTGTCAATCCATAGCCTTCTTGTTATGCTTTTCAGTACCACATTGTTGCCTTCTGATTGTAGTTTTAAGAGATGAGCTCCCTGCATTATATACAAGGGGTTATTTTACTAGAGTACTCAAAAGCTCCAATATCTTATTCAGGAACGATGGAGATCAGCATTTGCTGAGGAGGATCTGCCTTGTGTTTCCCTGTCGACACTAGGCGCTTCTGTCATGCACAAGTTACGGTAAGAAGTATGCACACGACTCCTTGGTTGTGCATCTGAGACATTGCACCTTGCTTCTTGTTTTCTAGGTTTATCAAGTGTTTGTATGAACCTTTTGGAGACTTCTTATAATAGGCCTCAACCATCATGGGACAAGACTTGTACAGCTGCCGCCGCTGCAGGCGTTCTTTCTGAACTTCATGCTTTCCCCAGTTTAAGTCATCTTGAGTTGGATAAGCAGGCTGATGCAGTAGAGAGTTCATTAGATGCCTTGTTGGAAGCTCTGACAGCTCGGCGCTTGCGTATGGGGAGGTCTATAACAAGGAAAGAGAGGCATAACAACTGCATATAACGGATACGTCAAAAGAAGATATGTTTTCTTGCTTAGATGATCAAACGTTGAGCTTTTTTGTTTTTTGCTTATACATGATTTTGATCAATGCTATTTATATTTCTGACATGTACATTGGCATAGATTCTGATCACCTGTTTCTGTAGAAGGGGCATGGTCATTTAACCATTCATGATTTTAATCTGTGCCGATTTGATCTAATTTTTCATGCAAATCAACTTTTTTTATTGTTACAATTCTGTCAAATTCCATCAGCAATTCAACTTCGCATACAGACTATTTTGCATATGTTATCTCACCTAACATAGTGGGGTAACATAGTGGGTTGATAACTAATCTGTACAAAATGTATAATGAGATATTATTTTGTTCAGGCAAACAATTTTCGACATTGTTGATGCAAATGTAAAACAATAATCTGCTTATTTCCAATGTTTTGGTAAGCATGCTTTTTATTAGGCAGTTTTGTTTCTGTAAGAATTGCAATCTAAGCAAAGGATCTTGAACTGATATCTATGTTAAGATCATATGATGGCAAAACTGCTGCTTGTGCAACTCAAGTCCAAGTAATGTAATCTACAAAGATATAAATATTCATAGAAGATAAAAAAAAGTAAAATTTCACCAATAGTTCCCCAGTTATGTAGTTTGTATCAATGGTGCCTCTTAACTTTTGTTTTTCTGTACAAAACATCCTCCAACTTTAAAATATTTCTCGTATAGTCCATGTGACTGCCTATTGACAATCTTCTATTCTTTTTTTTTACTCGTACGGTTATATAAAAATCAAAACGTCGAACAATTTTCAATCGAAGGATCAAGTGATGACAGTTAAAGGGGAGAAGCGAGAGATTTTTAAGAGTAGTTATTGGAGAAAGGGATGTGGGAGTTATAAGGAAATGCTAGTATCAGGTGGAAAAATATGGCACAAAAGGTTAAAATGGTCACTAAAATAATTCTAGGAGAATTAAAAGATTTTGGACCACGAGATAAGGAGACTTGGTGGTGGGATGACGATGTACAAGAAAAGGTGCATAATAAGAAGAATTGTTTCAAAGCTATACACTTAGACGGAAGCTCTGACAATTGAGAAAAATATCGCTTCGCTAAAAAGGAGGCTAAGAAGACAGTTAATGAAGCTCGAGCGAAAGCATATGAGGGGTTTTATAAGGAGTTAGGGACAAAGGTCGGGGAACAAATGATTTACAAGATTGCAAGGAATAAAGAGAAGAAGTCGAGAGATTCTGATCAAGTAAGATGCATAAAAAATAAAGGTGGAAGTGTTTTAGTCACTGAGGAGGATATTAAGAATATATGAGAAGAGTATTTCAATAAGTTATTCAATGATGGATGTGAAAGTTCCCGTTGCGAGTTGGAGGACTTAGCTGTTAGTGAAGGTGAGTTTAATAGGTCATTTTATCGTAGAATTAGAGTTACGGAGGTTAGAGAAGCTCTTTGAAAATGGAGAATGGTAAAACTGTTGGACCGGATGAGATACCGATTAAAGTTTAGAAATGTTTAGGAGAAAAAAGTGTGTTGTGGTTATGTAAATTGTTTAACGAGATTTTACGATAAAAAAAAATGTCTGATGATTGGAGAATAAGTACGTTAGTTCTTATTTACAAAAAATAAAAGAAATATTCAGAATTGTGCAAATTATAGAGGGATTACACTTATGAGTCATATAATAAAGTTATGGGAAAAAGTGATTGAACATATGTTGAGAGTGAAGACTAGTATTTCTGAGAGACAATTTGGATTCATGCTAGGAAGGTCCACTACAGAGGCGATTTATTTATTAAGAGGAATGATGGAGAAGTATCGAAGTAGGAAAAGAGATTTACATATGGTTTTCGTTGATTTAGAAAAGGCGTATGATCGTATACCAAGAGATGTACTCTGGAAAGCCTTGCAAAAGAAAAGAGTGAGTGTTGCATATATTAAGATTATACAAGATATGTACGGTGGTGCATTGACTAAGGTTAGGACACCAGGAGGAGAGACGAAAATATTTCCTATAAGAATTGGCCAACACCAAGGATCATCTTTAAGCCCATATTTGTTTAACTTAGTTGTGGACTCTCTAATCGAGAGTATCATAGATGAGGTACCTAAGTGCATGCTCTTTGCTGATGATATCGTACTTTTAGCGGACTCAAAAGATGAGATTAATGCAAAATTGGAAATATGGAGAAATACATTGGAGTCAAAGGGTTTCCGTTTAAGTAGAAATAAGACAAAGTATATGCATTGCAATTTCACGAATAGACAATTTAGAGGCGATTTGGAAGTTAAGTTAGGAGATGATATAATTTTTCAAGTGACAAAGTTTAAATATTTGGGATCAATTATAAGACAAGATGAGAAGATTGATGATGATGTTAACCATAGAATTCAAGCTAGTTGGTGTAAGTGGAGGAAGACTACTTGAGTCCTTTATGATAGGAAAGTACCTCACAATGTTAAAGAAAAATTCTACCGCAGTGCTATAAGATCAGCAGTGTTATATGGTAGCGAATGTTGGGCTATGAAGAGACAATATGAACACAAAGTGTGAGTAGCTGAAATGAGGATGTTGAGATGGATGTGTGGTCATACTAAAAATGATAAGATTAGGAATGATCATATACGTGAAGGAGTCGGAGTGGCCCCTATTAGCGAGAAGATGGTAGAGAATCGTTTGAGGTGGTTTCGTCATATTCAGAGAAGGCCATTAGGTGCGCCAGTAAAGAGAGTAGAGCAAACAATCTAAAGTTCGATTAAAAAAGGGAGAGGGAGATCAAGGCGAGCACTTGGCGAGCAAATAGAACGAGATTCATTAACGAATAATATATCTAAAAGTTTGGTTATTGATAGAGCGCAACGACGTCGCATGATCTATATATCATATTCTACCTATTCAAATTGTCACGTCAACATTAAAAAAGTACTAGTATAAGAACGCTTGTCCTTTTTTTTAAATAATAAAATACCGATTGCAGTTAAGATTAATATCAATATTTAACATTATTTAAAAAATTATCATTCATCATTATATTGAGACATTAAATTAATATTAATATTTAACATTATTTATAAAAAAAATATCCTGATCACCGTGATCCTAGATATAAAGAATGAACTTAGAATATCAATATCTTACATAAATAAAAAAAATATTCAAACTAAATTATTATAATTACATGGCATTTTTATTAATATAAATATTATTTCAAATTATAATTATGTGAAAAATTTTGTTTCTTATTGTTTTTCCTATCCATTTTACAATAATTAAAATGAACTAAAAAATTAGCTAAGCATGCGTGGGTACGTAATATCATATAATAAAAGTTCTATTAAAACTGAAAATATTTAGTTCAATTAGTTCACAAAAATAATTCAATTAACTTGTGATGTGTGGTGATGATTAGGAAACAAAGATAGAAAATAAAAAAAAAACATTAATAAACATATGATTTTTCATTTTTCGTGCGTATATGTTAATTGACGTTATTTTTAAAATTAAAAACACTACCTGTTCTTTTTACTTAAATATGTCATGTCCATTAAATTATTATTTATTATTTTTTAGGTAATAAATATTTTTTTAATGTCTTTTACCGATTTTTTCTAATATACTGTTTTAGGTAATCAATATATTCACTTAAATAGGCCAGTTATGACCATCAATATATTTTTTTTATTATTAATGTGGCAATTTAGATATGTGAGATATATGATACTTTATTAAATTTGTTTATCTGAAATAACTATATACACGTCTGAATCAGTAAAAAGAATATAAGATCGTCTATTGGCAGTCACATGGATTATATAATAAACATTTTAAAGTTAGGACATTTTGTGAAAAATAAAAAGTTAAGAGACATCATAGATATAAATTATATAGTTGGAGGACTATCAGTATAATTTATTAAAAAAGAAATGATGGGTAGACATGGTCGAGAGTTATGGCAAACTATTTTTAAGGTTTGTATTTAGAGTTAGCGCTGAAAGATAATAATCACAATAATGTTTTTTTTGCTAAATGGTGAAATTAGTTTTATTTATCCTATATCATATATGATAGTGTAAAAGTTGTTCTTTCTATATAGTATATATATCTTTAGGTTCCCACAAATATTAAAAATATGATTCAATCCCATTTGGGGTGCTTAAGTGAAATGTTTTTTTTTCGGTAGTAAGGGAGGCAAGTGCCTAATACAACAGAGGAATTAAAAATTTAAAATGGGCACATAAGTCCCTACAGAGTCGCCGAATAGACAACGACTTAGAGAGATTGGTGGGTGGCGAAGATCCGATATCTCGCAGCCGGTACCGATTATGAGGTTTGCTAACTTATTTGCGCAGGAATTGACTTCTCTCGGAGTAAACTGGAAGGTGAGATCCTCTAGTGGGTCTGATTCTTTGGCAATAGAACTCAGAAGATCTCGGAGATGGGGGCTCGCTTGTGTTTTGTTGTTCAGAATGTTGATTGCTGATTTGGAGTCGCTTTCTATGATAACACTCTTGTGGCGTTTTGTCTTGACGAAACGAATGTCCTGAAGGATTGCTTCCAGTTCCGCTTCGAGCACTGTTAATGCTGGTATTGTGTCGGTGCTCCCTCCTAGCCAGACACTATTGCAGTCTCGTAGGATTAAACCAATACTGACGGTAGTGGAATTGTCTTGAGTGCGACGAAAGCAGGCGTCCACATTGCACTTGACTGAGCCTGGTGGCGGTGGTTGCCAAATGCAACGTTGTTCGGAATTCTGAGGGTGGTTGACTTGGTTTGAAAGGCACACCGCAAGGTGAAAGCTCGAAGCGGCATTCAGGATGTAAGCAACTTTGTCTCTTGGTTTGATATAATTTGGATCGAAAACAGCTTTACAGCGCCATTTCCATAGCCACCAGCAGGCTGATCCGAATATTGTGCTCCATTGCAGATCGTTTGTAGTGGGTTCGTTGGTCCGGATATTTGAAATGAGCCAATCTGTGATGGGGGCTGATAGAAATCTGGCCATTAGATTGGATGGTACAAGAGTATTCCAGACCTCTCTAGCTGCAGGGCAGTCTCTGAGGACATGTAAATCAGTTTCTGCAATCCCGTTGCATGATGGGCAATCACTGGTGGAGCCAAGAGATCTTTTTTGTCTCTGGTAGTTAGTTAGTAATCTACCGTGCGCGGTAATCCAGAGGAAACAACGGACGCGTTGCGGGCCCTTCCATCGCCAAAAGGATCTCCATCGAGCGTCTATGTTGCTCCAGGATCCTTGTGCTATGAGTTCATAGCTGAGCGCACACTGTAGGAACCCGAAGCCTCCAAAGGCCAATACAATACATCCTGATCGGACATACCAGAGGGCGGCGGGATGGCGGATAGCCTCGCTTGAGTCTGCGGGTCGAGATATTTTCCTATGAAGTTCCAATCCCATGTGCCATGAGGGGTTATGAGTGATGCTACCGAAGCTGTATTGTCATCTCCTTCCAGCGGAGTAAGTGTGCGGTTCGCTAGAGTGCCCAACTCTCTGTTCCATTGTTCCTTCCAGAAACAGGCTGATGTACCTGACTTGACTTCCCAACAAGCTCCATTAGAGACCTGATTCCAAGCGCGTTGGATTCCATTCCACAGCCAGGAGTCGCCATGTTTATACGTTAGTTTCGAGCCTGGTCCAAGACGTGTTGGGTACTTTCCCCACAGAACCTGAGCCCATAAGCCTTGTGCGCCTGTGAGAAGTTGCCAGCCTAGCTTTGCTAGCAAGCATGTGTTGATGAGCGACATGCTTCGGAGGCCAAGACCGCCTTTGTCCTTTGGCTGAATTATCTGATTCCAATTGATGAGGTGGATTCTCCTGGTTGCTGGTAGATGACCCCAGAGGAAAGAGCGTTGAAGATGCTCAAGCTCGTGTATGATATTACAAGGAATCTTCATGGTGTGCATTAGATGAGATGGAACTGCTTGAAGTGCTGATTGCGTAAGAGTTGCCCTCCCTGACATTGAGAGAGTTGCAGCAGCCCAGCCTGTAATTCTACTCCTCATGTGCTCAATAATGTTGTTGAAATGTTTCTTGTGGGGCCTTCCGTGAACCAGTGGTACTCCCAAGTACCTGCCAACTGAAATTTCCTCCTGAAAGTTGCAGTATTGCTTCAACAGAAGTCTCCTTTCTGGTGTAACATTTCTTGAGAAGAAGATAGAGGACTTTAAAGGATTGATTCGCTGCCCCGAGGCTTCAGAAAAGTTATCTAGTATTGAGCGAATGATGCTGAGTTGCTCGTGAGAAGCCTCTGCAAAAAGAAGAATATCATCCGCAAAAATAGGTGAGAAATCATAGGGCCATTTGTACATGCACGCATTGGCTTCCACAAACCCCCATTCACGGCTTCCTGGATTAGATGTGCTAGGCGCCCGACACAGAGGACGAAGAGATATGGGGAGAGCGGGCATCCCTACCTAATACCTCTGCCCATTCGGAAAGCGTTTGTTTCATTGCCATTCCACAGGATTTGCATAGAGGTCGACGATAAGCAGGACATAATCAGATCCCTTAGTGACGCGGGTAAACCAATTGCATCGAGGGTATCTGCTACGAACTTCCAATTAAGACGATCGAATGCTTTCTCGAGGTCTACTTTGATAGATAGGAATTGTGACTTCCCTCTCGTCCTGCTCAAGGTATGGATCATTTCCTGGGCTACAACAATGTTCTCATGAATGGATCTCCCAGGTATGAAGCTCACTTGATGTGGACCAATGAGGTCTGGCATCAAATTCCTTAGTCGTAAGGAGATGATCTTTGTGATTAGCTTGTAAGAAATGTTGCAAAGACTTATGGGTCTAAAGTCATTCAAGGTTATTGGCGTATCAGACTTCGGAATTAGGACAATGTGTGTTCTATTGATGGAATCAACCGACTCTTGGCCGCTGAAGATTCTCTTCACATGATCAGTGACTGTCTGCCCAACAATGCCCCAATTGTATTGATAGAAGTTGGCGTTGAAGCCATCCGGTCCTGGAGATTTAAAGGGTGCCATACTGAACATTGCAACTCTGACCTCTGCTGTTGAAACCTGGTTCCCAGTATTCTGAAGCCTTGTTGTGTCAAGGGTCGGGAAGTATCGTGGCAGGAGGAGTTGGTGTGCATTTTCCTCTGCTGCATAGATGTTCTTGAAATGTTCCACCGCCATCCGCTGAAGAGTTTCTGGGTTGCCTACCCATGAGCCATCAGCCGCTTTTAGAGAGTTGATTTGAATGCGTTTGCGTTTTATGATGTCACAGGTGTGGAAGTATTTTGTGTTTCTATCACAGAAGTTGACCCAATTACACCTTGACTTTTGGTACCACAACATCTCCTCCTGTGTTAGGCTACATTCCAAATCGCTTTGCAGCAAGGCTTCCAACTCATACAAAAAAGGGTTATGTCGTTTCTGGAGTGCCAATTGAATCCCTCGGAGTCTCGCTAGTAACTTGTTCTTCCGAGCTGTTATGTGGTCAAAGGTGTCTCTGTTCCATCTCATGATAGCACTTCTGAAATTCTCAAGGTTTTGCTCCAGTGGATGGCTTGATTCCCAGCTATTCCTGATTACGTCTGGGAAGGATGCGTGCGTGTGCCAAGCTGCGAGATAGCGGAAAGGACGTCTCTTGGCTTCTGGGCGGGTGTGTTCGGTATTCAATAGAAGTGGATGGTGATCAGATTTTAAGAGTGGTAGGATCTTGACTGATGCTTCTGGATAGCTTGTCCTCCATGAGGCATTACAGAGGCCTCGATCAAGTCGCTCCATCAGTTGGGAGCTATGTCGTATTGGCCCCCTCCAGGTGAATTTGGGACCGTGTGAACCCAAGTCAATAAGTCCACAATGGTCGACTAGATCTCGAAATAGGTTGACTAAGTTGAGGTTGAGAGGCCCTCCGCTCTGTTTCTCCCGAGGATGTGAGGACTTCATTAAAGTCTCCCAAAAGGAGCCATGGTGTCAAGGAGGAAGAGAGTTGGAGCTCTCGTAGCATAGTCCACAACTCTCTTCTCGTGGAAGGTTGGGGACTTGCATAGATGGCAGTGATCAACCATGAAGAGTCACCATCCTCAATTAGGCAATGAAGAGCTTGATGGTGCGTACGGAGGATTTGAAGTTTAATCACCCCTGTCCGCCATAATATCCAAATACCACCTGCGAATCCTTGCGCTTCTACTCTTGATGCTGTAAAACCAGCTAATCTCCTGCATACTTTGTTTGCTGTTTGACCACTAATTTTTGGTTCTAGGATAATAATAATATTTGGATCCTCGACTTTAATGTATTCCCGAATGATGCAGAGAAAGAGGCTGCTCCCCGCACCACGACAGTTCCATGAAAGGATACGCATGATGTAAAGATAGGTTGATATGTATGAGTCTCCTTTCATGGGATCTGCAGATTTAGTTACCTTGAGGACTCCTGTCACGACCACGGGTCGTGACTGCTGCCATACACTCGAAAGTGGGCTCTTCCCAGGCATCTACAAAAGTGGTGTCGCCATTCTCATCTTGGGACGCAGCTTGGTTGATGACTATATTTGTGGTGGAGGACGACAGGCAAGATTGGGAAAATGGCTGGTATTGATTTTTGGCGGGCAGGTCACTTGAGGTGGAAGCGAGGGAGTTCGGTTTGAAAAACGGTTTGGGGTGGGGCAGATAGTTGCTGGGTTGGGGTAAGGCTGATGTGGGGAGGCTTATGGGTTCTGAAGTTTCGGTTGGTGCTGTGGGGTGTAGTGGGGTGTCGGGTACGGAAGATTTCTGGAGGTGGTTGTTGGTTGTGTAGACAGGTGGCCGGTTAGAAGAATCCGAGGTAGGTAGGGTGGCGACATTTAATGGATTTTGAATACGCGTCTGAACCTGGTTTGGTTCAGGGACTACCTTGTGGCTGAGTGACAGCGTATGGATGTTTGACTTGTACAAGGAATCAGTATGTCTATCATTTCCGCCTTCCAACGTCGAGTGGCTGTCAGTGGTTAGCGGTTGAGAGTCCCAAGGAAACAGACTAGGTTGTGCTTTACGATGCTATAGGGGTCGGGAGTTGCGCCGTTTACCTTGCACTAGGAGCCAGGGTCCGTACTCTTCTTCTTCCTCTGCTGTGCGCCTGGTGGAGGCGTTGCTTGGTGCAGAATCTTCACCTGGAACCATGGACGTAAGTGGAACCAAGGGTGAGGCATCAGCTGGCTTGTTCGAGCAGGATGCCTGAGCATGGTTGACACGCCCGTAGCGAAAGCACAAGGAGCTGATGCCTTCATATTTGACATTGTACGATGCACCCTTGATTTCAATAGCTTTCACCAGTGGCTCGTCAAGATCTAGTTCAATGCATAGTCGTGCAAAGTTCCCCCTCGTTCCGTTGACTGAGAACTTGTCAAAGCGAAGCAACTTCCCAAGGCCGAAACCTATTCGCCGGAGTAGGGTGGGGTTGAGTAGTTCGACAGGTAGATCCATTATGCGAACCCATGCAGCCATTCGCGTAATCCTTTCCTTCCATGGTTGAAAACCCGACTCCCATTCTCGAACGGAAAGGAAATGTCCGAGGATAGACCAAGGGCCACCTGTTAGGGCCCAAGTTCGGTCCTCCATGGCTGAGAATCTAACAATGAAGTAGTCATTCGGGATGTCGGTGACGTCTATGGCTCCTTTGCGCGCCCATAGTCTCCTTAGTTTCTCCATGAGAGAGATCGCACCGAGTGGTCTCCCCAACAGCTTGATGATGAGGGCATTCTTCCAATCTAATGAGAAATGGCGAAGCTCCTCATCTGTCACACGAACCTTGAGACATTTCTTATCACTTTTATCGACTGCCTCCATGATCGTTTGGATGCTCTCCTCCTCCTCTGTTTGTGACTGGGTTTGACTTGCATTATGCGAACCTTGAACAACAGCAGCAAACACTGGTCTCCCCTCCCAGTCAGAAGGTGTTGCTATCATCTGTGGTTCTCGGGCGACGACATTACGGGCGCGCTTCACCTGAGGCTCACTTGAGGGTGAAATGCTAATGATTGAGAGGTTGACAATAAAAAAATGATATGACGGATTCCAACACATCGGACTTGTTAAATTATTTAATATGCTATTGTTATCCTTCTATCTTTTGTAGAATTATCTATTAAGAAGCTTTGGACAATATAGACATCTAGACCTATATATATAAAACCAAAATAATATAATGCCACGTTACGTGCTCTTATTTTTTTAGATAAATTAATATTAATGATAATTTCCAGTTATTGAAAAATATGTTAACAATAATACAGATAAAATATCAATCCATGTATATAAGAGGAAAAAATTAAACCAAATGCAAACATTTTTANTGCAAAGTTCCCCCTCGTTCCGTTGACTGAGAACTTGTCAAAGCGAAGCAACTTCCCCAGGCCGAAACCTATTCGCCGGAGTAGGGTGGGGTTGAGTAGTTCGACAGGTAGATCCATTATGCGAACCCATGCAGCCATTCGCGTAATCCTTTCCTTCCATGGTTGAAAACCCGACTCCCATTCTCGAACGGAAAGGAAATGTCCGAGGATAGACCAAGGGCCACCTGTTAGGGCCCAAGTTCGGTCCTCCATGGCTGAGAATCTAACAATGAAGTAGTCATTCGGGATGTCGGTGACGTCTATGGCTCCTTTGCGCGCCCATAGTCTCCTTAGTTTCTCCATGAGAGAGATCGCACCGAGTGGTCTCCCCAACAGCTTGATGATGAGGGCATTCTTCCAATCTAATGAGAAATGGCGAAGCTCCTCATCTGTCACACGAACCTTGAGACATTTCTTATCACTTTTATCGACTGCCTCCATGATCGTTTGGATGCTCTCCTCCTCCTCTGTTTGTGACTGGGTTTGACTTGCATTATGCGAACCTTGAACAACAGCAGCAAACACTGGTCTCCCCTCCCAGTCAGAAGGTGTTGCTATCATCTGTGGTTCTCGGGCGACGACATTACGGGCGCGCTTCACCTGAGGCTCACTTGAGGGTGAAATGCTAATGATTGAGAGGTTGACAATAAAAAAATGATATGACGGATTCCAACACATCGGACTTGTTAAATTATTTAATATGCTATTGTTATCCTTCTATCTTTTGTAGAATTATCTATTAAGAAGCTTTGGACAATATAGACATCTAGACCTATATATATAAAACCAAAATAATATAATGCCACGTTACGTGCTCTTATTTTTTTAGATAAATTAATATTAATGATAATTTCCAGTTATTGAAAAATATGTTAACAATAATACAGATAAAATATCAATCCATGTATATAAGAGGAAAAAATTAAACCAAATGCAAACATTTTTATTTTCTTTTATATATAAGAGGATAAAATATTAATAATATAGTTTCGTTACTGCAATAATATTTTTTATAGATTAAAATAGAAGTAATATGTATTTTTTTCATAAACCTTCCTCGACTATCACGAAATTTTATATCTACCTTTGATTATAAAATCGAACAAAAGTATATTTATAATTTTCTCGATTGATCATCTAATCGTCTGGTATTAAATTTATTTATATTATTTTAATTTATTAAAATATTATTTTGCCCTTCTAAGTTTTAAAAAGATTATTTGACACACACTTTCTCTCTCTCTCTTTCAATCTTCTCACTCGCATGTCTCTCTTTAGCTCGCGAGCTCTCTCCTTTCTCTTTTCTCTCTTCTCTCTTGCGTTCTTCTCTCTTCTAAATATGTCTCTTCTCTACTCACCGACGTGAGCTCGCTGCACGAGCTCTACACCGGCGAGCTCTGCTCACAAGCTCGTGGAGAGCTCACGTCGACGAGCTCTACGCCACCGAGCTCTGCTCACAAGCTCGTGCCGACGAGCTCTACTCGCGAGCTTGTGCATACCGACGAACTTTGCGCTGTGGCAAGATCTACGCGCCGACGAGCTATGCTTGTGAGCTCATGCAGAGCTCGCCGTGAGCTCCGCGCGCCGGCGAGCTCGCGTAAAGCCCGCGCTAGGCACAGATGTCAAAAGTAGAGCAATCCAGAAGAATTCTCCATGAATGTCATTGGAGATCACACAAGCTCTAGAACACATATTAATAACAGAGTGCAAAGAGTGATGTGGGGGGAAAACTTGAACTGAAATTTTTATTATCAAGAAGTGTTAACTGACTAATTCCCCTTCTCTTCCTTTTATATTGTACATTAAAAATATCCTAGCTGACGCGCGTCCATTGATCGAGAGATCAGTGGAGCGGACATCCGATGATCGAGCACACGGGCGTCCATTGATGGAGTGGACGTCCGGTGGTCGAGCATGCGGGCATCCATTGATCGAGAGATCAATGGAGCGGACGTCCGGTGGTCGAGCGCACGAGCGTCCATCGATTGAGCGGACGTCCGGTGGTCGAGCATGTGGGTGTCCATTGATGGAGCGGACGTCCGATGGTCAACATAAGGGCGTCCATTGATGGAGCGGACGTTCGGTGGTCGAGCATGCGGGCGTCCATTGATCGAGAGATCAATGGACCAGACAACTAGACGTCCGTTAGAGGATAACAAAAATAACTAACTTATTACAAGTAAAAATGAAAGAAACTGTACAAAACCGTAGATGATATCAACACTCCCCCTCGAGATGGAGGTTGAAAGAGATCAAACAACCCCATCTTGCGTATCAAGTGATCCTGTTGTTGCTTGCTCAAGGCTTTCGTCGAGAGATCTGCCAATTGATCTTTAGTACCAACATGTTGTAGTTTGATCAGTTGTCGTGAGTTGTAATCGCGCATGAAGTGACAGTCAACCTCAATATGTTTCGTACGTTCATGAAAGACCGGATTCTCAGCTATTTGGATAACTGCTCGACTATCACAGAACACTATAACCGGCTTAATGAGAGAAAGAGAAAGTTCATTGAAGAGTCTATCAAGCCAGATGATCTCAGCAACGGCTAATGCAATACTGCGATACTCTGATTCTTGCAGAGGAACGAGAAACAGTTGTTTGTTTCTTGGACTTCCAAGAAACAAGCGAATCACCAATCTGAACACAAAAAGCAGACACAGAACGGAGAGAGAAAGGACAAGCTGCCCAGTCGGCATCACAATGTACTGAAACATTGATATTTTTGATAGCAGAAAAGAAAAGATCTCTTCCAGGAGACCTTTTGAGGTAGCGAACAATACGAATGACAACATCAAGATGAGATTCCTTTGGACTGTGCATGAACTGGCTAAGATGATGAACAACGAATGTAATATCTGGTCTTGTGTTGGTGATATAAATGAGCTGACCAATGAGTCGCTGATAGACCTCTGGTGCACACAGAAGTGCATCCTCTGGAATGGCAGGACTAGATTTCCACAATGATAGATCATATTCAAGTGTGGTGAGCTTTTGATTTTGTTCCAACAGTGTTCCTGCGGGCTTCACACCAGTGAGACCATGATTTGTTAGCATCGATAATGCATACTTACGTTGTGTGAGAAATATTCCCTTAGTTTATCGAAGAACCTCCATTCCAAGAAAGAAGCGAAGTTCACCAAGATCTTTCAATTTAATTCTGGATTCAAGAGCATGTTTAGCTGGGTCTATAGCTGGTAAATTATTACCAGTAACCAAAATATCATCCACATAAACGAGAAAGGCAACAAATGAACTCCCTCTGATTTGGTAAACAAAGTATAGTCATTCTTACTTTGCACAAACCCTTCATTTGTTAGAATTTCAGTAAATTTGATGTTTCATTGCCTTGACGCCTGCTTTAATCCATACAATAATCTTAAAAGTTTGCAAACTTTATTGGAAGACTCCCCATGTCTAGATAATTCCTTCGGAAACTTCATATAAACTTCCTCATATAAATCGCCATTCAGAAATGCATTGTTGACATCTAGATGAAAGAGAGGCCATCCATTTTGTGCTGCAGAAATTAGCATGGCTCGAATTGTTATTGCTTTTGCCACATGTGAGAATGTATCAGTGTAATCAACACCCTCCTTTTGATTGTAGCCCTTAGCCACCATGTGTGCTTTATACCTTTCTATTTCTCCCGTGGCAGTCATTTTAACTTTATAGACCCATTTGCATCCAACAGGTTTCTTACTCGGAAGGAGATAAAAAAATTCCCAAGTTCCATTTGATTCCAAGGCTTTCAATTCACAATCCATAGCCTCCTTCCATTTGACATCATGTACAGCTTGTGTATAAGTTGTAGGCTCAAACACAGTGGACAAGGCTGTTAAGAAAGTGTGATACTTAGAAGTGCAAGCAGAGTAACAAACATAGTTACTAATTGGATACAAAGAAGTAGAGTTTGCTAATGCTCCAGTAATGTAATCTTGTAACCAGGATGGTGGTTTAGACACCTTTTTTTCTCTAAGAGGAAGATGTGAAACAATACCAGGATTATGAATATTAGCAAAACTTGGAACAATAGGTGAATTGATAATCTGTGCATCAGAAAGAGGTGAAGTTTCATCAGGAGGAAGAATCTCTTCAAAATAGGTGTGTCATTAGTAATGACTAGAGGTTGTGAAATAAATTCATCTGAGAGAATTGGAGCAGGTTGTTGTCTAAAGAGATCTTCAAAGAACATATCTGATTTGTGTTTCTGAAGCAT
>LTAE01000991.1:0-21252 GCA_001647135.1 Pontederia paniculata | reverse complement strand
GGCCTTCGCCGCGGTCGACATCTCCCGCCGGCCAACTAGACCGAGAGCGCCGCCGCCGCAGCCGCCACCATCGAGAGCGAAGAGGGATACGGTCTGCAGCCTGCTGCTCGCCGCCGTCCGGCGGACGGAGGAGAGGAAGAAGCGGGCGACGGTCATCGGCGGCGGGAGGGAGGAGCCTAAAACCCTAATAATCGATTGGAGTGAGGAAGGAAGAGGAGGCTTCTAAAACCTCGTGGCTCCGGTTAAAACGATTTTGGTGTCGTTAGGGGACGGTGGACTTTGGAGATGAACAAAAAATTAAGAGAAAAAAGAAAAAAAAAGCATATTTATTGCTTTAGTATATTAAAAGGACTAAGTTTACCACAAAATAATGTAAGCTTATTATTGTGTAATATCACAAATTAATTTGTTAAAAAAATTGAGTTGATACTTGATAGCCTTTAAAAACTAGTCTATTGAGTCGTTATAATTAAATAGAGATAAGTTGGCCAAAATAAAGTAGGGAAGATCAAAAGTATGAGAATTTGAAAATTAAAATTTTCTGTGGAGTATTGATGACCCAGTATAAATGTTTAGATTAGACATTTAGCGATATGATTTCGTTTGAAAAAAAGTTAAATATTAATTCAACAATTATCACTTTAATAGTTAGATGTTACAATTTTTAAATTTTATGAAAGCACAAACGTATTAGTGTTATATATATATGTATGTATATATAGGTAATCTAATTCTTTTTTTAGCTGTAATACTCTTTCGATAGGTAGATCCCCGTTGGTTGTAAGGGTTGTCCAAAATCATTGCGACTAGCAGTTGGGCATGTCGAGAAGTAGTTGGATAGGCCGATGCCACGTATCTACCCCGATCCCTTTCATATATATATATATATATGTTTTGTGAATGTAGCAACGCATAAGTGAAACTGGAATAATAAAGACTAATGAATCATTGCAAAAACAAATTGGTGACATGTCATTTTCATTTATCTATGTGGCAATATACAGAAACAAAGTAACTATTTTTTTAACAAAAATTACAATGCGAGCCAAACAATTTAAAATTTGATGATTTACAAATAAAAATTAAAGTTGAGACTAGATCTCCAACAAAATGTCAAGGTTTAATTTCTTTTATTCAATTTACCCTTAAAAAGTATGTGATATAATTTTCATTTTATTTGAGGTTTGAAATTTTGATCTATTTTCAAATTTATTTTTTTATGTCTATAAAAAACAGATTATAAGATAGTTTTAGTTTTTTTTCTAAAAAAATGTATCCTCTTATATAGAGCCGTTAATATCTGATATATAGTATTTTTAACTTATTTGTTCAATAATGGTATATTATCATTAATATTATTTTTTTAAAAAAAAGTGAGAGTTGGCTTTGCTCTGATACAAATAAGGATTAACGATGCACCATTCTATTGACATTATGTTTATATATATTTTTAATCATCAAAGTTTTATTTACAATTATGATATATTATTAAATTATCAATATATAAATAGTATATATACGAATATTATATTTTTTTAATGAATAATTTTGATAATATATCATAATCATAAATTTAAAATAAGTTAATTAAGATTATGATTTACACGGTGCCTTCATCTTATATATATATATATATATAAAAGATGAAGGCACCGTGTAAATCATAATCTTAATTAACTTATTTTAAATTTATGATTATGATATATTATCAAAATTATTCATTAAAAAAATATAATATTCGTATATATACTATTTATATATTGATAATTTAATAATATATCATAATTGTAAATAAAACTTTGATGATTAAAAATATATATAAACATAATGTCAATAGAATGGTGCATCGTTAATCCTTATTTGTATCAGAGCAAAGCCAACTCTCACTTTTTTTTAAAAAAATAATATTAATGATAATATACCATTATTGAACAAATAAGTTAAAAATACTATATATCAGATATTAACGGCTCTATATAAGAGGATACATTTTTTTAGAAAAAAAACTAAAACTATCTTATAATCTGTTTTTTATAGACATAAAAAAATAAATTTGAAAATAGATCAAAATTTCAAACCTCAAATAAAATGAAAATTATATCACATACTTTTTAAGGGTAAATTGAATAAAAGAAATTAAACCTTGACATTTTGTTGGAGATCTAGTCTCAACTTTAATTTTTATTTGTAAATCATCAAATTTTAAATTGTTTGGCTCGCATTGTAATTTTTGTTAAAAAAATAGTTACTTTGTTTCTGTATATTGCCACATAGATAAATGAAAATGACATGTCACCAATTTGTTTTTGCAATGATTCATTAGTCTTTATTATTCCAGTTTCACTTATGCGTTGCTACATTCACAAAACATATATATATATATATATGAAAGGGATCGGGGTAGATACGTGGCATCGGCCTATCCAACTACTTCTCGACATGCCCAACTGCTAGTCGCAATGATTTTGGACAACCCTTACAACCAACGGGGATCTACCTATCGAAAGAGTATTACAGCTAAAAAAAGAATTAGATTACCTATATATACATACATATATATATAACACTAATACGTTTGTGCTTTCATAAAATTTAAAAATTGTAACATCTAACTATTAAAGTGATAATTGTTGAATTAATATTTAACTTTTTTTCAAACGAAATCATATCGCTAAATGTCTAATCTAAACATTTATACTGGGTCATCAATACTCCACAGAAAATTTTAATTTTCAAATTCTCATACTTTTGATCTTCCCTACTTTATTTTGGCCAACTTATCTCTATTTAATTATAACGACTCAATAGACTAGTTTTTAAAGGCTATCAAGTATCAACTCAATTTTTTTAACAAATTAATTTGTGATATTACACAATAATAAGCTTACATTATTTTGTGGTAAACTTAGTCCTTTTAATATACTAAAGCAATAAATATGCTTTTTTTTTCTTTTTTCTCTTAATTTTTTGTTCATCTCCAAAGTCCACCGTCCCCTAACGACACCAAAATCGTTTTAACCGGAGCCACGAGGTTTTAGAAGCCTCCTCTTCCTTCCTCACTCCAATCGATTATTAGGGTTTTAGGCTCCTCCCTCCCGCCGCCGATGACCGTCGCCCGCTTCTTCCTCTCCTCCGTCCGCCGGACGGCGGCGAGCAGCAGGCTGCAGACCGTATCCCTCTTCGCTCTCGATGGTGGCGGCTGCGGCGGCGGCGCTCTCGGTCTAGTTGGCCGGCGGGAGATGTCGACCGCGGCGAAGGCCAAGGAGGAGAAGGAGCCTTGGTGGAAGGACGCCATGGAGAAGGTGCGCAACATCGGGATCTCTGCCCACATCGACTCCGGCAAAACCACACTCACCGAGCGGGTCCTTTACTACACCGGTAGGATCCACGAGATCCATGAAGTCCGCGGGCGCGACGGCGTGGGGGCCAAGATGGACTCCATGGACCTCGAGAGGGAAAAGGGGATCACGATCCAGTCCGCCGCCACCTACTGCACCTGGAATGGACACCCGGTATAGAAAATTAGAAAGTTTTTTCTGGACTGCTTTTGTGTGATGCTGTAGACAGATCCTTTCTTGTTAGCTTATACCCTAAATATCAACCTCCTGGTGCTAAACTTTTGGGATAATACCAGCAGTAATCTGAGAAAATAACAGTGCTGCACTAATGCATTTACATCTTGGAAGTACGTGTTGAAGTAGCTATACTCCTGTCAAGAGCTACCTATCTTCAAAAAAAATAAATAAATACTGGGAACATTAAGTAAATGATTATAAGCGGAACATAAAACATAGAAGTGAGAAATTCACATTTTCTGTTGTGGTACTGGAGTTTGTAAAGTGGAGGTTGTAAACTCTCTGTTGTATAGTTTTGCAACTTCCGAGGCATGGTGATATGGAAAAGGACTAAGAAATTTATAGAATTCAGCCTAAAAAAAGAAAGGTGCTGCTTATCCTTTTTATTTAGTTCTGGTTGCTGTCGCTTTACCTCATTTATCTCGACTTCAATTGTCAGAAGATAGGGAAAAATTGTCGTAGTGCTTAAGACATTAATTCATTGTTCATATCCAAGGCATGATATGCGATCTACTGATATGATATGCCCAGTTGCCCACTTCACAAACTGATGCTTCTCTGCCTTTATGCCAACATGGAAAATTTTCTTTAAAAGTCTGTTTAAAACTCATTTTGATGAGATTCATCTCTAGATCTCTGTCTGCCTGTACTTCATGAAACTACATTAGGTAATTCCTTTTTTAACTCTTATTTTGTCGAAAAAAGTTCATTTTTGGTTGTTCTATTTCCTTATATTGTAAGTTCCAAGGGGTCAATTGAATATACCTCATTTTTTATTGACATCTATAAATGGACATAATTGCTTCGGTCAAGTGCTGAACCACAAGGAAGCTGACCCCGGCAAAATGGAGAATTACTTGGTAGCCATTCCTATTTTGAGTTATCGATATTTTTTAAAAGGGCTTGAGTTATTGATGTTATACATTTGGAAAACTCGATTTGGGAATAGCTACCTGATGTCGTAATTACTCAGCGAACCTCTATACTTTAAACTCCATATCCTTGTTCATCAATTAAATGACTTTCTTTTGATAATTGTCTTTTCTTTAACTTTTGGAATATGTAGTAGCTCCAATTGTATTTTGGAATAGAAAGTTCAGATGGAGATATTGCTGACGTCATTCTAATGTGATGCAGGTTAATATAATCGATACTCCTGGCCATGTTGATTTCACCATTGAAGTCGAAAGAGCCTTGCGTGTACTTGATGGAGCTATTCTTGTTCTCTGTAGTGTCGGAGGAGTCCAGAGTCAATCAATTACTGTTGATCGCCAGATGAGGAGATATGAGGTTCCTAGACTTGCATTCATAAATAAGTTGGATCGCATGGGAGCGGACCCATGGAAGGTTCTCAGTCAGGTAGGCTGCATGACTTTTTTTCTTTTGTTCTGAAAGTGAACAGGATGGCTACCGAGTCTTATAATTACCTTTGCTGATTAAAAATAAAGATCTTTTTTTTTTGAAAGGGTAAAGATAATGATGTAAATGTATATTTAGGTCATCAAGGCAGAAAATACACTATTTGCAAAAGGGTTTTAATGTATCTGCTGAGCAGGTTTTGAACTAAAATTATGAGAAATAATGTTCCCCACTCCCCAACAAGAATTTAGGCCTGGTAAACAATGTATTCCAGGTAGCATCTCTCGACATAAAAAATGTGGTAGACTTGTGTTGCTTCCATATGGACCAAAGGGAGACAAGAGTAGCAAATTGCTATTTAGATAGTTTTGCATTATATTTTCCAACTTCTAGTAGTAAATGTTTCATTTCCAGATGTTTATGTGAGTTCAAAAATTTCTTATTATACTCTGCATATGGCAATTGAGCAGATTTTTTGTCCTTTCTTCTTTGTTGTATTATTATGTTCCTCCTTGCAGTTTGAAATTCACTTTGTGTGAGTGCTACAATAACTTCTGTATCCACAACAAATTAGGCTGTTTTCTTATAATCTGAATAGTCATCTGCAGAAGTGAATTATTTTTGTCTTTGTAAGCTTGTTTCTTGTAATTCTTTTAGTTGTATCATGTGTCACCTCAATATAATGTTCACATGTTGGAAATTAGTTAGTCTCAACAATAACATTTCTGATGAAGGTTTTTTCAGGCAAGATCTAAGCTCCGACATCATAGTGCAGCTGTGCAAGTTCCAATCGGCTTGGAAGAGGAATTTCAGGGGCTCGTTGATCTTGTTGAAATGAAAGCATATTATTTCCATGGTTCCAGCGGGTGTGCTAATGTTTCAATTTCTCATTCTATTGATATGATAAAATTTGTATGGATATTCCCTGATGACTAATTAATGGACATTTTGTCTCTTTTCCTTTCAGTGAGAAGGTCGTGACAGCTGACATCCCCCAGAATTTGGAAGAACTTGTAGCCGAAAAGCGACGTGAGCTTATTGAAGTTGTTTCTGAAGTAGATGATAATCTTGCTGAAGCTTTTCTCAGTGATGAGCCTATTTCCTCAGCTGACCTCAAGGTATCTGGAAATATGCTGTTTCCAAACTCTGAAGCCTTCTTTTCTTTGTTTATCATTCATAAAAAAGCTTTTTAAGGCAAATTTTTATATGCCAAATATCATGGCTGACTTAAATGTCATTTTCATGATGGCTAGAAATTGTAGAATTCATATGTTGTCCATGCTCACCTTTCTCTTCAAGACTTCAACATTATAATTGATGTTTCAAAAATGCATTTCCAAATTGCACAATCAAATATGTAATATGAATTACATTGAACCACAATCTTTGGACAATTTGTGCTATCAAGTACTTCGAAACTACATTTACCAAGCATCCCAAAGCTTATTATACTTTCAACTCTAAAATCATTAGAAAATGCATTTCTAAACTTCTTTTTGAGAGGAATGCATTCTCAAACTCCTCAGTAATCTTTCATGGGCTCACTTCACGCGGAAAATCTCCTTGTATAAACATAGAAGGTTGTCAGTATCCTTTCAAAAAAAAAGAAGGGAAGGCTGTCAGTATCTTTCTCATTTTATTATGAAATCATAAGCTCCTTGTTCTTGCATTAGCTTTGATGCATTTACAATCAAATCTTTCTATAGTGTGTTTGAATTCATCTTAGAATCATGACTGTCAAGTTCATCATTTGATGTTCCATAATCTCGAATCATGAACCTGTATTCATTATTCATCCTTTATTTCGCAAAAAGAAGTTAAAAAAGAAAAGAAAAAGCTCGTGAGAGCTACGATCCCTTTCTTCTGACTTTTAGCTTTCAGATAACTATTGGTCTTCGTGTTTGTATATAGCTTTTGGCAATATGATGGTTAATATTTTGTCACTTTCTTTTACTATATTGATGTTCTTGTGTCTCTGTCATCAGATGGCAATTCGAAGGGCCACAGTAGCTCGCAAATTTGTTCCAGTTTACATGGGCAGTGCATTCAAAAATAAGGTGCATGCTATATTCCTTAAGTGCCATTGACACATATCATTTCACTTACAACAGGCTTATCTATTTTGGGGATTGTTTTTTCTCTGCTCTTTTCGAAATATAAGTTATTTTAGTGCATTGGCAAAGACATATATCTCGAAATAAAGATTGACCTTTATGAAGTTCTGGATGTGATTCTATTGATGGTTTTCCAGATGGCACTTCATTACTAGCTATAACCAAGTCAATTGATGTCTAGATGAGTAAAGCATGTGAAATGCACAAGAAATGCTTAGTTGCTGAAAGATTGTAAGTCATTGTCAATATATGGTTTAAGTGCAGAATGATCGTAAAAAAGAAGTAAATAATCTCACAAGTTATATTATTCCATATGGTTTTAAAAAAAAATCTCTGAAAAAACTTAAATAGATTTTTTCTTTCAAGGATGTAGGTTTCTTCTTTTCCGGTTGAGTGTGGATGTAGGAAATTAATGGTTCATAGAATGTTTGCTTTATACAAGTTGTGGAAGTATGTAACAGATCTAATCGACATATTTAACAAGAAACTTGACTTAATAAGGAAATTGCACTACATGGATCTCCAATTAGTAGAAGTTTTATTTGATGATACATGAGAAATAAGTTATGTGACTAATTATTATGTCCACATGTCATCACCTTAATGCTCTATTTTTCATAATTATTGCCACCTAGGTTAATATTTAATCTTATTGCTCAACATAAAAATGTAGGCTGCAAGAAGTTGTGATTATAACATACTGTTAATCATCCACACATTTCAATCAACTTGCACGAATAATTCAATGTGTTGCATGAGATGGAAGTCCAACGAGAAAAGGGGAACAGCAGCATAAAAACAGGATAAGATATATTTAACTAATAGAGGACCAATCCTTGGTCAGCTGTCTAAAGCTGCCATGATGTTTTCGACATAGCATCTGCTCCTGCTGCTGATTTCTCTGGAGTCGTAATGGCCACATAGCAGAAAAAATAGTTAATGCTCCCTCCTATAAATGATGTAACCAGTTAGTGCACTTTTTACCTAATATAGTGAGGTCTCTGTGTGAAAAAATTCTTTGTTTCATGGGAGAAACATATTAGTTATGTGCCATACGTTATGTAGCCTTGATATTGTTGTACGCATTGTTGATCATTTTCAATTTGATATTTACAGGGGGTACAAACTCTTCTGAATGGAGTTATTGATTACTTGCCATGTCCTATTGAAGTTGAAAACTATGCCCTTGATCAAAACAAATCTGAAGAGAAGGTACCATAATATCTTTTTTCAATTATCCAATTATTGTTTGAGAAAAATGCTATGTTCATTTTTGAATGCATTTGTGGCATGGGTTGTATTGCTTCAGTGCCAGCAACTTCTTGGAAGAATTTTGACTGATCCACACGGGTGTGTCATGAGTGAAGCAATACCACTCATGCCGCACATGTGGGGCATAATAAAGTTACATAACCGCACATGTTTGCAGAACTTTTATTTATTTGCTGAAGAAATGCAACATTTTTTCTTCTATTGATGTTTGCAGGTTTTGTTGTCTGGAAATCCAGACGGACCACTCGTTGCTTTAGCTTTCAAACTGGAAGAAGGGCGTTTTGGTCAGTTGACTTACTTAAGGTATTTCCTGGTCTGAGTTATACCCAGTTTAATTTCATATGTTTCAGTTTTCCTCTCTTATTACCTTAATGAGACAGATCATTGAGAAACAATTCATGGTTTTTTAATCTTATTTTTTTGCAGAATATACGAAGGTGTTATTCGAAAGGGTGACTTCATTGTAAATGCAAACACAGGGAAGAAGGTTAAAGTAAGTTTTGGATTGATCACTGTCACTCCATACCCTTCAACAATATCCTGTATATGAACAATCTTAACCTCTAGAGTTATGGTCTCTAGGGTGGTAGGGCCCATTACAATCTTGGTGGCTATTCCCTTTTCTATTAGTAACTTGGTGTATCTTCTTTAACTGATTGTTTTGCTATATGATTCGATTAAATTATTAAAGTTTTAGCCTTTTGATTAATGCCCCAACAATTATTAAGGCAACTAAAATTGTCTTCCCATTCTTGGAAGAATGATTAATGCTTCTGTTAAATTTGATGTGCTACCAACAATCCTAAAAGCTTAAGCCTATAGGAAGAGCAACATTTTTATATTTATATTGTTAACACTCCCCCTCACGTGTGGGCCGCCGACAACTTTGGTCTAGCACAAAGCCCAACACGTGGACAACTAAGGGAGGATTAATTTTTAATACGAGCAACACCGAGATTTGAACTCAGGACCTCTGGCTCTGATACCATGCTAAATTTGATGTGCTACCAACAATCCTAAAAGCTTAAGCCTATAGGAAGAGCAACATCTTTATATTTATATTGTTAACAGCTTCATTTGTTGAACCTTTACCATGAAGTCAGTCTCATGTTATTCATGTACCTTAAGAAACCAAAGGAGTAACTTTTTTTTTTTTTACATTTCTAGCTATTTCTTTTTTTTTCTTTTGATGCTTATGCTGAAGCAAAAAAAATGCTTTATCAATTTTTTAAGGACATATCTTCTGGTTAACTTGGGTGTTAATAACATATAATCACATTTACTGATCAAAAGTCCACTTTTGGTGAACTTGTATAGTCGTTTCTTAGTAACTTAAAATCTTCCTTTGATCTTACATGATGTGCAGCTGGGCAGGATAAGATGATCGTTATTATATCTTTTTTGCCCCTATTTCATTATATATGTTCCTGATCTGGCTAAGTATAATTTCCTGTAATCTTTGTGGTGGGTCAGAATGTTTATTTGGCATTCATTTCCCAATCAATCAAGAGTGAACTAGTGTTTCATCCTGTACACACTACTAGCCACAAGTTTGAGGCCTGTGTTGATTACCTGTAACTGAAACTTCCATGTTAAAAGACACTATATGAAGATCAAACTCGTGATGTCTCATTTATCTTTCTATGATCGTTACATGTAAAACATATTCAAGGAGAAAAACATTTATTGTGTGAACTTTCTATTGCTCAATGAAAGGGCAAATCCTTTTCCTCAAAGTTTTGTGAAATTTTGATTGGAAGTTTCAGTTGTTTCGATCCTGCTTTTTATCATGCGATCAAGCACCTGAAAGGGTTATTTTCCTAATTTGTTTTCTGGAAATGGCAATTGCATAAAGAAACATAGCCTAAGCCTGGTGGTAACAAGTCCTTGTATTTTGTGCAGTAGAAATATTCGATATTTCTTTTCTGGTAGAAGCATAATGTCTAGTTAAACTTTGTTTGAGGCTAGTTCAATTTAACAAGGGAGACATTTAAAACTATCAATTCATTAATTTGTTATTGTTTAATTTGTATAGCTATAGCTATTGTTGTAAAAAAATGTATAATTATTGGAAAACAAAACTGACAAACCATACTAATGGACTCTAATCTGAAATTGTTCGTTTGGTAGGTTCCTCGTTTAGTGCGGATGCATTCTGATGAGATGGAGGTTAGTTTGTCTCCTTTCATGTATAAAATGCTAGAGTTGCTATTAATGCTAGATGTAAATCTTGTAAAAGAAATATTGGCCCTAAAACTTAATTATTTGATTTGTATTCTCAGGATATTCAGCAAGCTCATGCTGGGCAGATTGTTGCCGTTTTTGGTGTTGATTGTGCATCGGGTAAGCTATTTGACTATGTTTTAGGTTTGGCTCTGAATATTTGTTTCAACATTTTCCTTTCACCATTGGTCTGTCATTTATTCTTTGAACTCATAATCTGTATGTTCCCTTCATCAGGTGATACCTTTACTGATGGTTCAGTTAGGTATACTATGACTTCTATGAATGTTCCTGAACCAGTGATGTCCTTGGCTGTTTCACCTGTATCCAAGGATTCTGGAGGACAAGTAATTCTGCAACAACATTTTGGTTATTTGATCAACATTATTTCTTCAGTTATCTTAATATTCGTCTTTTTACCAGTTTTCGAAGGCACTGAATCGATTTCAGAAAGAGGATCCAACATTCCGTGTTGGGATGGATCCTGAGAGTGGCCAGGTAACAACAGTTCACACGTCAAACTTTTTCTGTTCCTTGATTTGATATATTCTAAGTACTTGACACTATCTTTGCGGACACTTTTTCTGTTCCTTGATTTGATATATTCTAAGTACTTGACACTATCTTTGCAGACAATTATTTCTGGCATGGGAGAGCTTCATTTGGATATTTATGTTGAACGCATCAAAAGAGAATATAAGGTAAATACAAGATCTCTCTAGTAATGTTATATCACTATTTTCAGGGGAGAGAGATGTTACATTAGAGAGTACATCAGATTTGTTATTTAGGAGAGTTTTGTTGTGGCTTTTGCTCCACCTCTATAATTCTGCTTTTTTATTATACATGCATCTCTTCATAGAAAGAATCATACATGCATAACTCTCAACTATTTTTCATATCAACATATAGTCCTTAGGCGGTTAACCTAATATAGCCATCCTCTTGCCTAAAAAAAAAGTAATAGTAACACTTAAATGTGTTAGTAACTAAAAGTGTGTTTGCCATTTCTGTTTAACACATGTAAGCTTTATTTTATTTTAACTACGGTTAACTTGCATCTGTATATGCAGGTCGATGCAAAGGTCGGAAAACCTCGTGTTAATTTCCGTGAGACTGTGACCCAACGTGCTGAATTTGATTATCTGCACAAAAAGCAAAGTGGTGGTCAAGGTCAATATGGACGAGTTGTTGGGTAAGGACATGTCATACATTTAATCTACTCTTTCATTTTGGTTTGTCCATGATGCAATACCCTTAATCTTTGGATTATTAGCTTTCTCTGGACGCCAAGAAACCATCAGAAGCATGCTAGTAATCTTCATTCTATAATTTACTAAACACACCAAAGCAAGGCAGTTTCTTGTGTAGAAAGCTACATTTCATTCACTCAAGTTTGAGACAATAGTGTGGGGACAAAAGTCAGGCCACTCATACATGTCTCCAAGATGATCTTTTTTTTTTTTTTTGCTTTGAATTCAAAGTTGAAGGACCAACTAATAAAGAATATGTGAACAATACTTGTGTTTGGGCATGAAATATTAAATTGCTGATCAGTTCATTCAAGTTCAATTTAAACATTCAGGACTCGATGTTTATTCATGTTTGTTTACTTTTTGATGCAGGACAAATTAGTTAGGAGTTATATTCAAGTTGGAGTCTTATTTTATTTTATTTCTTTCTATTATTTTGTTTTCTTTTAGTTTAAGAAAAAAATAGTTGATTGTAAAAGCCTATAAATACCTCTAATGAAGAATCAATCAATCTCATTCAATTTATTCCAAAACCCTCAGTAGTTTTATCTTTGTCAGTTGACCCTGAACCCATGTCTGATGGTGCTATCATCCTATCAAGCTTTTAGTGGTTTTTTTGAACCATCAACTTCTTTTGGGACTCGTCCTAAGGTTGTAATATTATCCGTTTTGATCTTTCAATGTGTTAAGTGCTATTTTAGAGCCTTTGAGGAGATTCGTCTTCCAGTTCCGTGCTCATCAACAATAATCAAATCACTGTGAAACTTTAGTTATTTGCTTTTTCTTCGGAAACCTTGTGCTATCATGTACATAGGTATTTGATAGGTTTTGGTGTGTTAATCCTTGATTGAAAACACGCCTGATGCTTTTTTCCTTCCTCTAAAGTTTGTTTTCTTGATAACATAATGAGTAACTTGTATGACTCAAGAGGTTGCTAATAAAAGGCTAAGAGGTCAATCTAAGTGTTGTAATTGGAGTGCCTCGTGGCTTTGTACTTGTGTTTTTTCTTAGGTTAAAGAAGTAAAAAATTGGGAGACTTGCTCTTGTATTGGGGGTCGGAGGGATGGAGTGTTATTGGCTACTCCCCCTCCAAATAAAGGTGGTTGCTAAATTCAATGTCGGGTCCACTCCTTAATGTGTTTTAGTTACCGTCAGACCAAAGAATTCATTGGTCAATTTGTGGATTTTGGTAGTATGCATTAAGATTCTGTTTATTTCATTGATTTGGTGGAAAAGGATTTTTGGATAAAGTATTTTCTGGGAGTATAGTATGTTTTCTCTTTATTTGGTTGTTGTTAAAAATAAGTTAAAATATATACATTAATTAATTATTTATGTTCTGGAATTAGAAAGATGCTGTAATGTCATTAGATAATGTTGGTACTTTAAAACCTAATTTATTCTTCTTTACGAATTGGTATCCAAATTGTTCTCTTTCAGTCATAAGCTAAGAGTATTTCTTCTCAAGGGTAAAAAATGTTGAGTATTATTTTCTTTCACAAGCTCTTATGGTTATTTCTTCTGTACCACTTGCTGACGTTCCTACCCATATGCTTCTTTTATTCTAATTTCTAACAGATATATTGAGCCCTTACCTATGGACTCCCCAGCAAAGTTTGAATTTGAAAATCTAATGATTGGGCAAGCAATACCTTCAGGTTTTATTCCTGCAATTGAGAAAGGTTTTAAAGAAGCTTGCAACTCGTAAGTTCCACTTCTGTTTCTTCTGCTGCCTTTTCCATTTGTTCAATGCACTTTATTGTAAGAGTATTCCATATGTACAGGGGTACTTTAATAGGGCATCCAGTGGAAAATATTCGAATAGTCTTGACTGATGGTGCCTCACATGCTGTGGATTCCAGTGAGCTTGCTTTTAAACTGGCAGCAATCTATGCATTTAGAAAGGTTCACAGCTCTTCTTTCTTTCTTTTAATCTATCATGATGTATTAGTCCTAGAATTTGGTTGCCGCATGTGAGAATCAGTATTGTCAATAGTCCTGCATATATTGAGAAGTCATACCAGATAAGTTTGCTGATAGTGTCTCTCGAATAGTGTTATACTGCAGCTAGGCCTGTTATACTCGAACCTGTGATGAAGGTGGAACTGAAAGTACCAACAGAGTTCCAGGGTACCGTTACTGGTGATATTAATAAGTGAGTGCTTATTTCTAGGTGCATTTGCCTACACTTCTAGAAAATCCTGTTGAGAGGTACTAAACTTCCTGTCACAAATTACAGGAGGAAGGGTATGATTGTTGGAAATGACCAGGATGGTGATGACACAGTGGTTATTTCTCATGTAATTCTCTCTCTCTCTCTCTCTCTCTCTCTCTTGTGATATAATATTCATATTAATCCTCAATTTTGCTTTGTGGTTGATGTTATAAGATTAACCTGGCAGGCTCATGCTTGTATCTTAACTATTTGCTGTTACGGCTGCTGAAGCAGAGCACAGATGTAGTAAAAGGGTCACCATAATGTTGGATCTTTTCTATATGTTGCAACATTATCTTCCACTTTTGTTGAAAAGGAATATGATGAAGTACACATGAAAAATATCTATTTCTCACTTTTGACATAAAAAAAATGGTTCTTATTGTGGACTTCATCATTATCTACGAGTCTAAATAAACAATTATTGCTTCTAACAATGCTTTAGTTAGTTGTGTCAAAACATTTTCTCAAACATGCTATTATTCCAGTTCAATAAAGGATTTTGTTAAAGAGTGGACTCAGTTGTGTTGTTAAAACGAGGGTGTGCTTAAGTTAAGTTATTTTATGATCTCAACCACTTATAAAAGAAAAAAAATGTCTGACTATCTAAGATAGTCAATGTGAAGGAAAACTTATACAGATGCATAAAACTTCCTTTGTTAGCTACCATGCTGGGGGCTTTCGAGTTAGCCTGTTCATGAAATTCAAATGAGAATATAAATAGATGCTTGTATATTAGATAGTATAAAATGAAACTTATTGCATTTTACTAATTAGGGTCAGCTCCAAGGAAAGGTTAAATGGAATAGTGGTATGTCATCTTGGGCGGTTTGCAGTTGATAGAAAAAAACCCTTCTTGTTGGTCCTAGATATTGGGAATAATGACACATTGTACTTGCCAATTAGTTATTTTTTCATTCTGAAATTATATAATTCTTTTTTACCATTCTACTTTTTTCCACCAATTTCTGAAATAATAAAATTCTTTACTTCCTAACATTCTTCCTTTTATTGAGGACTGAAAGCGATAAATATAGGAGATTAGAAGTCAATCCCCTTCATTAATAAGATCAAAGCAGTATACTTACTCACATTCTCTATTGGAAAAAAAATACTTTCTCAGGTTCTCTTGGTCTATTTCACACTTGAGATGAGAAAACTTTTAAGCGTTCACTTGGTTCACACACTTAGCTCGTTTTGTCTTGTGTTTTCGGAGATTTAAGCTCATCTTGTTATTGTTGCAATCATGTGAATCGATATGGTGAAGCCTCTTTTACAACCCAAGCATGAAACCGTTGTTGTTCCCTTTATCCCCTCTTTAGCATTTATTCTTTGGATGCACTTTTGTTACATGTTGCTAATTTTCTATTGTAGAAAGATGAACTGAACTAGAATATCCTTCATTTAGAAAACTTGCCGGATATACGTTTGTTTCAGCATTAATATGTTTTGTCTGATTAACTCTTTTCGAGTTTCAGGTACCTCTCAACAACATGTTTGGATATTCGACTGCCCTTCGCTCCATGACACAGGTGAGACAACAAAATGAAAGTGTTTGTATCTATGCTTTCCGAAACATGTTTGTTCAAACTAACTTCAAAATGTTGTCTGTATCTTGCTTTGTTTCATCAGGGAAAAGGCGAATTCACCATGGAATATTTGGAACATTCTGCGGTTTCTCAGGATGTACAAATGCAACTTGTGAATGCTTACAGTGCTACCAAGGCTGCAGAATAGTCACCACTTCATACATTTCACTGCTGCGACATGTAATATCAATTTATTCATACATTTTTTTGCCAGGTATAGGCATATAAGGTTTTTTAGGTACACCTTACAAAGTCGCTATTAGTTGCCCGCAACCAGAATTCCTGCTGGAGTTGTTGAATAAACATGAACCTTTTTCATTTCCTTTCAACACCTTTAGCTCACTCAATGATTCTCCATCAACGGATGGAATTCAGTTTTCTCTTCTAAGCTTCTAAGCTTATCATGTAATCATATTATTATCATTCAAAAGGAGGAAGAAAGGTATCTATTTTTGGCCGGAACACGTTGGGGATTCATTTGCAGTTGGTGTGTAACCCGCTGAACTCCTCAATACCTTCATACAAAACTCTTGAAGGTTGTAAAATTTCCATATTTTCGTAATATTAAAACTCAAAACTTTGATTTGTTATAAAGTGTCATGTGAAAGTTGCCATGCCTATTGTATGTTTTTTATATAAAAAATATTTTTGGGTGTCCTTAGGATCTAAATTGTTTGACTTGCCTTGTACTAACATTGTTCCCTTCACTTGTTCGACTTGCTTTGTATTAAAATTGTTCCCTTAAATTGTTTTCAGAGTTTTGCTAGAAATTCATTCCGCTTATTCTCACATTCACATTATTATAATTTTAAAATGAAGGGGTATAAATAGATCTGTGAATATAAATTTTGATGATTTTACTGGTTGCCTTTATTAACCCCTTTTAATGTTTCATTTTTTTTATTTTCTTCAGTTATGTTATATAATAAATATATACTGCGGTGGAGTGAGAATAACTAATATGGATGTTCACATCAGCAAATGTGCCATTTTTTTACTTTTGTAATATTTAATATTTTTTGTTATAATACTATTTTTTGTCATAGAATTCATAAAAAAGTAAGTGGACCCTAATAACCTGATAAATGTCAAAAAGAAAAATAATTTATCTACAACCTATTCGAACAAAATTGGATTCCTGAAAAAAATAGATTTATTTACACAATATGGTCAATTAAAGTAAAATGATACAAATTAAATTACACAAAAAATAGAATAAAAGAAATATATTAGCAAAATGTAGTGAACACGGTAGCCGTACAAAACAACTGTACAAGCAAAAAAATTCTATAAACAAAATGCAACACATCAAAATGATGCATATGGGAGGAGGAGGAAGACGAGATGGACGAACCCCCGGACCGCCCATCCTCCTCCCACAACCCCTTCTATGCCATCCACTTGGAACCTCCCCTCTCCCTCCTCCTTCCTCCCTTCCTCTCCTCCCCCACAACCCATCCCCTTTCAGCAGAATCCTAACTCTTGGTCCAACATAGTGAGAGGACAGGGGCCACTCTCCCTCACCCTGATCTCTTCAAGGCAATGGAGGGAGATCTAGGAATCTGTCAAGGACGAGGTGATAATCCCATAGACAGAAGTGGAGGCAAGAACCATGCATGGAGTTAAAGCGCAGCCTCGTCGGCCGGTTCCTGGGGGGCTCAAGTGCAATTGACCGCCTCAGAACCGAACTTCCGGCTCTATGGAAGCTGAAGGAACCACTTAGAATCATCGAAATGGGTAATTCGTTCCTTATGTTTATCTTCAACAATGCTGACGACCGTATGCAGGTGCTCACACATGGCCCCTGGAATGTTCGCGGACATCTCCTCAGTGCTACTCAGGTCAAGCCTTTCTTCCGCTCACTGGAGGACAATCTCACAACAACCCCAGTATGGATCCAGCTCCCGGGTTTAGCCTTCGAGCTAGGTAATTCAGAATCAGTCCTCATAATAGCGACGAATTTTGGTACTCCATTGATTATTGATGAACAAACTCTTAAAGGGGGAAAGAAGTACATTTGCGAGAATGTGTCGAAATAGACTTAAGCAAATCGATCAAACATGGCGTTTGGGTACGTTTGCCGGACAATAATCATTATTTTCAGCGCATTTTGTATGAAAATTTTCCTTCATTTTGTTTTAGATGTGGTCATGTAGGGCACCGTTTGGAGGACTGTCCGAAGAAACCTGTAGAAGTACCACAATCGGCC
Organism: Pontederia paniculata; assembly: GCA_001647135.1. Classification (NCBI taxonomy): domain Eukaryota; kingdom Viridiplantae; phylum Streptophyta; class Magnoliopsida; order Commelinales; family Pontederiaceae; genus Pontederia; species Pontederia paniculata. The sequence goes on along the minus strand of LTAE01000991.1, from coordinate 3,443 downwards.
GGCGAAAATGGTGCTACTCAAGGGAGGGTGCTACTCTACGGCCCATGGATGCAGGCGTTTCTGGGTAGGCGGAGGCCTCCACCATCAGCAATGAGGAACGAAGACTTTCGCCGGCGAAATTCTGAACAAGTTGCACCTAGAGGGAGATCGCTGAACCACCGGCAGCAACCTCTGAACCGTCGACAATCGTCCCTGAGCCGGGTTCAGACAAATGGACCGGTCCCTACCTTTAACAACTTTGATGCCCTAAGTTTTCAGGATGTGGAGCCATTGGATGAGAGCCAGGGGCAGGATGGTCAAAATATCTCAACAGACGAAGGTCAGCTGGCATCTAATACCTCTTCCTTGAAGGGTCCAGATTCCTCACGGGCTCTGAGACACATACATCTCGCAACACCTGGATCCCACCATCCTTCGGAGCCGATACAAGCGGCAATCACTAGGACAAAAGAATTGGAGGGTGTAACAAACGAACACTTGGCACCATCAGCTGCGTCGACGTCCCATCCGCAAACACGTGATCCATGTGATCCTCATCCGCAAGCTAGACCTCCTAAGAATCCCCCCCGGCCACTGTCCTGCCTTTTCGCTCGAAACCCCTCCTCACTCTAGTGCGGCTACCGGGGCCTCTTCGGATGCAATCCCCCTCTACGGCTCCCTCCTTACAAAGCCACAAGGAAAGTGACACTATCAACCATGGGGACCTGGTGGATATCGTGCTCGGACGCCTCGAGGAGTCATTCCAAGCAGACTCAGTAGATGAATCCCAACAAGAGGACACAACATCGGCGGAGGAGATGGAGGACATTGACGTGCTTCCAAGCATCAGGTCAGAACAGAAGCGCTCATGAATTAGTAGGCCGCTATGTCCACCCCAGCCCCCAGACCTCAAAGGCAAATCCAAGACAGGGAAGCCGTCTCGAAACAAGGGTAAGAGAGATTCTATCAATAAATCTATCACTAACACATATGTTATGCAGGCCCAGGTGTTGCTTCCTCCCAATGGGAAGTCGGTCGCTTTGGATCTGAATAAATGAAGCTTATAGCATGGAACTGTCGGGGGGCCTTTCGAAGTAAGGTCCGGGATCGCCTCACCGACCTCATTAAGCAACACCAATCGGACGTTCTTATTTTACTGGAATCTCACACTAATCGGGAGTGATCTTCCTCGGTCATCCGACGTTTAGGAAGCACATGGAAAGGTCATTTTTTTGAAGGCACATGCTTTTCAGGGGGTATCATACTTGCTTGGAGGGGGGCAGAGACATAAGTAACTCTAATCAGATTTGACACTCAATACTTGCATGTGGTAATCACTATAGAAAATTTCTCTTCTCTGTTCATTTGTGTGTACGCTAGCACCCAACCATTGTCCAGAACCTCTTTATGGCAAGACCTATCGAGATTTAAGCATGATAATATACCATGGTTAGTAGTCGGCGACCTAAACTCTTGTATCCAACCTGAAGACAAGAAAGGTGGAATTCCTTTTAAATTAACTAAATCAATTAGGCACCTCAGGGATTTCATTTCTTCCCAAGGTCTTGTTGACCTAGATATAGAGGGAGGACAATACACATGGTGTAACAATAGGAAAAGACTAGCTAGGATTTTATGTAGGTTAGGCAGACTTATGCTTAACACTTGTGGATAACCAAATATCCAAACATGTCTCTTAGATCTTTAGAACGATGCGCCTCAGATCATTCTCCCCTTTTGTTCATTTCTGATTCACAAGCCAAAAAGACCAAGGGTTTCAAGTATGAACATTTTGGTTTGATTACAATGAACCTAGGGAAATTGTTAAACAAGTTTGGAGCTCCAAACCTGCAGGCATCAATCTACATCAAGCCTTAACTTGCATCAAACATAAAACCCTCTACTAGAACAAATATATACTAGGAAATATAGAGGAGAAAGCCCAGGGAACTAAGATTGAGATTGCCGCATTAGAATCTAAGGATGAAAACCAATGTTTAAATGAGGAGGAGTTGGTCTTTTGTGCACCTTGTACCATAAAGATGCTGCCTACTTATGACAAATCAATTTGAAGTGGTGGAGCAAATCCATGATTAGATGGGTTAGTGAGGGTGATAGAAATACCAATTTTTTTCATGTCAGCACTATGATTAGGCACAAATGTAATACTATTACATCCTTAGTAAATCCTCAAGGCCAACACATCACCTCTGACCAAGACATTCAACAAACTTTTGTAGAACATTATAAAAGTCTCAGGCAAAGTAACTCTCACATACACATTAACAGTAATGACTGACCTAATCTACCTAAATTAGATAACTCTTGGATCTTGCCCCTAGAGTCACCTATCACACCAGTAGAGATTAAGAATGCCTTTTGGTCCCTTCACCCTGGAAAAAGCACCTGGACCTGATGACTTCACATTAGACTTCTACAAGAGGTATTGGGATATTATAGGCCAAGACATCACCACAAATATCCTAAAATTTTTCCATACTGGAGTCATGCCCAAAGAATGGTCACAGGCAAGCCTCATTTTCATACCTAAAATAACCAAACCAACTTTGGTAACTAACAATAGACATATATCCTTGTGTAATATAATTTATCGTGTGGTGGCTAAAATAATTGCAATAAGAATTAAGCCTACATTCCCAACCATCATTGACCAGGCCCAATCAGCTTTTGTGGCAAAGAGAAATATTCATGATAATGTTCTTACTGCACAGGAGGTAGCACACTCAATGACTAAAGGTAGAAGGAAGACCATGCTCATTAAAGCTGACATGGCTAAAACATTTGACCGTGTCTCCTGGGAAGCTCTAAAACAGATTCTTCAAATTATGAACTTCTTTAGTAATTTCAAGAAATGGATTATGGCATGTGTAAAATCACCTAGTTTTTCTTGTCTGATAAATGGATCACCTTCTCCTTTTTTCACTAGCCACATGGGAATCAGACAAGGGGACCCCCTGTCACCATACCTTTTCATCTTAGTAATGTTGGAACATAGGCTTTATGATTTAAAATATTATATTTTGATGATACAAATCTCGAGTAATTAGAACTATCCAAACGAGATTAATTTGAAAAAGATAGCTCTATGTGTTAAATTTCATATTAATAATTGATAATCCTACTTTATATTTTGGATTGAATTGTGTTTACTAATAAGTTGTTTAAGTGACTAAGGATAGGTGGAATTAAGACTTGAAACTTCCAATAATTCAATGTATCATCATTTAAGAAGTTTCGAAGTTGGATGGATCAACTCTCAGCATGCTAATCAACCTTCAATAAGATTTTTGAAGTTGTTAGTGATAGATCTGGATCGAATCATGAATACAAAAGTTGTAGGTATTTTTGTTAACTTTCCAAAGAATTAAGAATCACATCAATCGGATAACTGTGCAGAGAGTTATGACTAAAATAGTGAAGGTCGGTTGAACCTGATATAAAGG